>JABFEB020000119.1:170517-183797 GCA_019775895.2 Stomatorhinus ivindoensis
ACCCCCCCCCCCCCTGTTTCCTGTAAAGTCGGATGTGCTGAGCGCGATATTGTGATGCATGCTGTCTTGGTTGTGTGTGCGTGGGTCATTTTTCCTTGGGAGAAACAAGTCATGACAGGATTATGCCCAGGAGCTTCGACAGCTGGGAGAGCGAAGGCGAAAGAGGAAATTTGTTTTGTCTGCCGTTTGCTTTTAGAATTCCCTAGTAGCTTTTCCGTTCAGGAATGCACTTCATGCTAATTAGTATTCCAGTCGCTTTGTAAGTGGTTATTAGTAAGGATGCAGGTAGGAAGCAACACTTCAGGGATATATATATATGTATATGTATGTGTATATATGTATATGTATATATATATGTATATGTATATATATGTGTATATGTATATATATGTGTATATGTATATATATGTGTATGTATATGTGTATATATATATGTGTGTATATATATGTATGTGTATATATATGTATATATATATATATATATATGTATATGTAAAATGTCATTTTTATGGGCTTATTTATTGGTTCCCTGAGGTTTGGTTTGACGTGCTTTTTTGTCCTCTGCGCCTCCTCCTTGGGTTTGAACATTACTAACATTATTGGAATGTCTCGGAGAGTGTCTGTCCTGTGATTATGTTTATAGTGATAATGGAAGGATAGCTGGCTGTAAAATGTGCCTGTTATTTTTCTTTCTTTCTCTTCTGTTACGTTCTGCTCTGGAATGTGGACACAGGGAGTGCTGGAGATACAGGCCTGAAGTGTCCCCGAAAAGCAGAGCAGGGACCTCTGCCTGGCTCCGCTGGAAGAAATGGCACTACAGGCATCGCTTGGATGTTACATAATAGTGCCTTTTGTAGTTAATGCCTAATATTTAATATATTTCACAAATTAATATGAATATGTTGTTGTGCCACTTTGGCAGTATTTTATCACGCCACTGTCATTTTAGAGGAGGTTTCTGTGATTTGTTGTTTCTGTAGGTGTTAAACACACATCATGACCTAGGCCTGCTCTCAAAACACATTTCATTTCATTCTTTCAAAACGAAAGCTGATGTCTGTGGCACTTCTAGCTAAAAAGTCGGGCCTTTTTGTTCGAGTTTGTGTCACTAATCATCTCCTTCAGGTATATGGTATCTGTTATCTGCCGCGTGGGAGACATTGGCACCGGAAACTTGTTATAGCGGGGGAGAAAAACTCACGTGCACACATACACACAAGATGGAAGTTTTGTTTCACAAAAGATACGACCAATCCCTTTGTATAACTAAAAAACATGTGGGTGGTTCGCCTTCCTGACTGCAGGCTCCGGATTAATTTAGTACAGGGAAATCAAAAGGAATTGACTGTGATCATTTTCGCTAATCCTGCTTTCCAAAGGCTCCACAAAGGATGATTAGGGAACATGAGACATGGGCTGTTTGCACCTCTGCTTTCTAACACACTGTTGGGAGGCTGCAGCTACGTGCTTCTGCAGATGCAGGCTTCACACAGACGGCCTAACGCAGGCAACGCGACTAAGCGGAGACGGCCTAATGCGGGCAGCAGCAACGTGGTCTTTAAGGCAGCTGAAGACGGGACGGGAGTTTGTCAGTCCGCTTGTCGGAAACGTGCATGAAATCTGCGAATGGTTCTCAAATCGTATTGTAAATTGGTCTGTTAGGGGGAGGGGGAGGGGATAGTTGAGCCCTGCGGACACAGCTCCGGCCTTGTTAGTTGGACGGCCCTGTTCCTAAGGAAATGGACGGAGTCGGACAGGAAGTGGGTGCTAGGGGAGCGGGCGTCGGGCATCGTGGAGCGGGCGTCGGGCATCGTGGAGCGGGCGTCGGGCATCGTGGAGCGGGTGTACGTGATGGCTGCTATGACACAGTAGCCGGCATGGCTGCCAGACCCTCCGGCTCAGGAAGGCGAGGGCGCGATTTTCACCGAAAGCTGCTCCCTGCCCCTCATGCCGGGTCTTGCCGTAATTAACACATTAATTTATACCTTTAACGTTCCAGCAATCTTTGATGCCAGAGCCGGAACTTAAGAAGCAGCGATTTGAGAAGAGTAGCGAACCCTCTGTCCCTGACTCAAAACAAACAGGCTCTTATTCAGTATAGTCAGTGTCCCTTTGTCACTCCTTTCCCTCTCCCCTGCGTCCTCGGTCACTGTCCTGTCTCACATTCATAACGTTGCCCTTTCCTGTCGTCCCTAAAACACACACCTTTTATTTTCTGCGGCTGGGTCTCAGTTTCAGACTTAATTACACTCGGCCCCCACGGCCGCTCTGATGCCTTCTTTCGGGGTGCTTCTCCTTAATCCCCCCCCCACCCCACCCCGTCCCGGCCCATGGAAGAGCTGTAACAGAAGAATCCTGAATCGGCCGCAGGAAGCTCCGCGCTGCTTAATGCGGCATAATTTTCTCTGCATAGACGGCCTTTGTTTGTGTGGCTCCTCTTTGAGTCGCAGCGTAATTAAACTTCAGAGTGTTTCCAGATTGTCCACGGAGGGAGAAACTCTGGCGTTTCGGTCTTAGATTGAAAGAGGCGTGTAATATTACATACCTGACGAGGGGACTCCGGTCGAGGGGCATTACTGCCGCAGATGCTGCTGATTGGGGGGTGGGGGGGGGGGAATTATGGGCTAGCTTTAATTAGCCTCTTTTTACATGACCGTGTGGCCGTGCCCTCCGGCGAGGTTCAAGGGTATGATGCTTTGTGGGCAGAGTGTGAGCTCGTGGCATAAGCCTGTTCCCCAGTATGTTCCGCTGTTTTCCTTAAAAGAAGAAGAAAAAATCTTAGTAGGCAGTTAAAAGAAAACAGCCCATTTTGTGGAAAAGGCAATTTGTACGACAGAATTCCTGAACCAAATGAACCTCTTCCTTGAATGTGGCCACCACACCCAGTTGTAATGATATGGTGTCTGCAGAAAATTAGGGCCCAGAAACTCGTTTGTGGCACCAGGGAGATTTTCATCTTCTGCATCTACTGTTACACCTCTGGGCACAAAGGGGTCAGTGAGAATCCCAGAAAAAAAAGAAAAAAATCCAGCATGACCCCCCCCCACCCCCCACCCGCAATCTCTTTTCTCCCTGCCTTTTGACAATAAAGAATTAAACCCCGGTGAGTCCTGGGAAGCGCTTCATGTCTGGATAATACCTTTTTCATCAGGCTGCTCTGCATGGTAACAAATAAACAAGTATAATTACACCTGGGAGGGTCCATTGAGCGCTCTGCCGGGATTAGGTGCTGGTGGCTCTTGGACGGGCCCTTGCCTTTGTCTTTGCCTAACTCGCTGTGACGTGCCGGCAGTGTGCTTTGTGCCCAGCCGGGCGACGGCCTTTCAGGAGCATGACAGAGTTCAAGGGGAGCCGTTTTATCTCCCATCCCCCGCCACTCACAGCACGGGCCACCTTAAAAACTCACGGCCCACTACAGGCCTGTGTGTGTGTAACTCTTAACCTGAATGGGACAGAGAGAGAGAGAGAGAGAGTGTGGGCCAGGGGGGGGGGGGAGGATAGGAGAGGGGGACAGCCCCTTTCAAAGAAAATAAATAAAACAGCCTCTTTTTTTCACCAGAAGCACTCAGAAAAGGCAGTGCCTTCTGCTAGCCCGTCCAGAAGCCACACGGCCGCCAGCTTCTGAGGAATGTGCAGGATGGGCTAGATAGGCTTAATTAAAAAAGAAACAGATATGTCTGTGAGGGTGAAAGACAGACGTGGTTACCTTGGAATTAGTGCCATTAAATTTAAATGCTACAGTGACGCCGTGGGGGCGGGGGGGGCAGTGATGAGTCTGCCTTCCTAGTGAAGCACACCAGCTGGCCTGTTCTTCAGCTGCTGTGTGGGAACTCAATGACCCCCTGCCTTCCTAGTGAAGCACGCGGGGGGGGGGGCAGGGATGAGCCTCCCCCCCCTTACTAGTGAAGCACACAAGCAGGTCTGCTGTTCCGCTGAGGGAGGGGGACCACGATGAGCTTCCCCCCCTTGTAGCATTATGGCAGGTATTTATCTGGTCCCACTTCACACTCTTAAGTTTTATATATGTATTTCACAGCTGTATGTATTTTTTAAAACTGAAGGACAGCATCAAATCACATAAAGTCCAGTCAAACAATTAAAATGCCAACAGCCTTGAATTTTGTTTGGTCACTTATAGTTAAGATTAGGGCTGGGTAGGGGTTTAGGTCGTCATGTCGGGATTAGAGTTTTCCCCATACAAATGAAGGGAGAGTCCCCACGAAAGGTATGGATATATATTCATGTGTGCTTGCAAAATCACTTGGGTTTTTGCCCATTCATTGGCTGGCCAGGGATAGTGAGGGTGACTGAGACGCAGAGCTGCTCTGTAGGAGTCCCATGCCAGTGGAGAGCATGGGGGGGGGGGGTTCCAGGATGTCCGTCAGACACCATGGTTTAACCAGAGTTTCGGGGCATCAGCCGCCTCCTTGCAGAAGTTGTGTTAATGTTTTGGTTTCTGTCAGAGGTGATGCAGTTGTGCAGCGAGTATGTCTTGAATTTTGTATTCAGCTCCCAGAGCCACGTTTGCGTCTCCGGCTGACAGGAAGTGCTATCGCTCTGAGGACTGATGGACATATGTGAGCGTAGCCCTCTTCTCTGCATAAGTAACCATTCCCCTTTCCTCCCCACTCATGGGTGGCCGCGCTCCTTTTTCCTCCAGAGGTGGCCGTAGCCCCTCTCCTTTAGCCACACCGTGGTTTTATTCAATTAGAGAAGGAAAAAATATATAGCTATTCCTCAAATTTTATGAAAAACAACTTTTCGTTTGTGCTGTTTAACCAAGGATTGCTTCTGGTTAATGATCAGTACAAACATGTGCTGTCAAGGCGTCGACTTGGACCGAGCTTTCAGTGAGTGCCCAGGTCCAGGTGTGAGCAGACCTGGAGTAGGAGCTACACAACACCTTCTAGTACCCTTTGTAGGTTGCGTTCTTCAAAGATGAAATAGAAAGTATCGTCAAGTGGTCTGGCCTCTGGATAATGTCCTATTTACATTACCAGCTGCTCCTATCGCGGGAGTGGGCAATCTTATCCGCAAAAGGCCGGTGTTAGAGCTCCTGAAGGCTTGGGCTCCTGCTGTTGGCTGGTGTTGTTCCTCTGCAGATTGGGGGGGGGGCAGCCGGTGGCCCGTCCCCGTTTAACCGGGAGGCCGAGATCCTCTGTCACCTCTGACACAGAGCAGCTGCCCCCCCCCCCCACGTTGTTTTGGGATAAATGCCCTGCAGCAGGCTGAAAATGTGTAGGATCCCCGTCCCGTGGTGGTCAGCGGCAGGCCTCCGGGCCTCCAGCGCCGGTGCCGCTGCCGTCGCATTCGGGACGCTGCAGACCTTTTTTTTTTTTTCTTTTTTGGTGACGCTCCGACCTTTGTCTTCCTCCTCTGGGGTGTAAGCGAGTGCGGTAATTAAGCCGGACTGCTCTCGGTGCCGTGCGGGGTCCGAGCGTGGGACAGAATCGTAATTAGAGGCACTTAATAAATACCCACTGAGAACCTCAGAGACGCGTCCGGGGGAAGATGTGAGGTAAGCTGATTTACTTGGTGCCACGGCAACCGTAGGTACCCCCCCCCTTCAAAGAAGAGTAGTGATCGTTTTAATTTTTTTCTTCCACCTTTGTCTTCGCGGATCAGTTTCTTATCATGCTGAGGTAATGAATAGTGGTGGCAGGGGGAGGGGGGGCTCTTTTTGTGTTGGAGGTGTGAAATGGGCAGCAATAAACACAGTGTTGTCTCATCCATGCTGGATCCTTATTTGAAAGGCAGGGCAGCTACAAGAAGCGCACAGTTATTTAATATGCGGCGCAACATCAAAAAGCTTCGGAAATCGGGTTTCATTAACGGTGAAGTGCTCCTGCTGACTGTTACGGGCCCCGGCTGAGTGTGTGTGTGTGTGTGTGTGTGTGTGTGTGTGTGAGGGGCCTGTATTTATTACACAGTGTGATTAAAAACCTGTTATTTTGACGTTGTGGGGGCCACCTTTTCGGTCGCCGCGAGGGGAACATCAGTTTTATAAAAATCTGTGAATGCAGTCAACAAGCTAAAAATGCCAAAAGTCTCACACTCTTTGGTTACTTATGATTACGGTTAGCGCTGGGTGGTGATTGATGTTGTTATTGTGGAGATTAGAGATTTCCCCATTGAAATGAATGGAGAGTCCCCACAAAGATATGAATGTGTAGGAGAGACAGAGAGCCTGTAACATGTATCCTGTAAGAGTAGGAGTGTAAGGCTGTGTAAGGTTCCTGCCTCATCATTCAGGGATGCCAGCAATCACAACAGTAACCAAAGCTGAATGATCACGGCGGCACACGCGGGCCTGGGACGTAAACCCCCCTTCTCGCGGCTCCTTGCCATGTCCCGCCCCCGCAGGGGCCCCGGGCTGTGACTTTCTAATCTCGCCGAGTGATGTAATTTAGCGCCCGTTAAGTGACTGGCCGTCATATCATTTATAGGCAACGCGACGACATCTGTTGGAGCCAGCAACCTAATGACTTATTGATTTAACCTTATATTTCAGTGTTTCAGAATTCAGCATACGCATCACTTCCTAAATCACGCTGTCATAAAGCTGTCGCACGGACGTGTGCAGCTAGTCCGCCAGTTTGGTAATGAGCCACTGGACGCCTGCGTGATATTTCTGTGGCATTTTTTAAACACACACACACACATAACCTTGTTTTCTGATTGTTTTTCTGTTCAGGTCCCTGACAGGTGGGATGAAATGAGATCCCCATGTCGTGATTGCCATGGAAACCGGTGATTCCCCTTCTATGTCAAGGCAGCAAAATGGGCGGAGCCTCTCAGAGCCATGCCAGGCCACTTGTCACGATAATGACCTCACGGGAAAAGGTGGTGGGATGGAGCTGGGCGCGGAGGGTGGCTCCATGGACGTCAGTCTGAGAGTGGCCGGGAGGCGGGCGGTCGGCGCATGTGGGCCAGACAGGGACGAAGCCACTGGGGCCCAGCCCGCCTCGCCGACAGAGGTCTCATGCGGCGAATGCATGGGCACTTTCCCAAGCTTACGGTGCTATATGGAGCACCACTGCCCAGCATCACGGCGCGTCCAACTCCAGGATGGTGATGGAAGCGGGACCAGCGAGCCGGAGGACGGAGATGTGGAGAACCTCCCGGGGGAGATTGTGTACCAGGCCGACGGCTCCGCCTTCATTCTCGAGGACTCCGGAAAGACTGGCCCACGCATGGGCCTCTTTTCTCTGGCTGCTTACCCAACTCCAGCACCTTCTGCCGGGGCCCTGGCGTCTGTGTCGGTATTGCCGCAGATCATCGACACGTTTCACATCGCGACGGCGCCCGCGTCTCCCCCACCTGACCGCTCTTTCCCAGATACCTCAGCGCTTACGGCCGCTGGCCCCGTGTTGCACAGCTTCCGCGTCTACGACCTCCGGCACAAGAGTAGTAAGGACTATCTGTCCACCGTCGGCACCCCCTGTGTGTCAGATGTCCCTGGCGACGTGGACCTGTCCCGATTCGATGGCCGTGTCAGCGATGGGAAGAGGAAGCCCATCCTGATGTGTTTCCTATGCCGGCTATCTTTCGGCTATGTGCGGTCGTTCGTGAGCCATGCTGCACACGACCACCGCATGGAGTTCACTGAGGAGGAGCTGACGCTCCTCTCCAATAGGAATGTCTCTGCCATCATTCAGGGCATTGGCAAAGATAAGGAGCCCCTCTTAAGCTTTCTAGAACCAAAAAAACCAAACGCTGGCCTGCCCCGTTTCCCCAGTGCCGACCTGCTTAGTCCTGATTCCCGAGTTAATGGCCTGTGGAGCACAGTTCGTTTGGAAAATGGCGAGTCCCTGTCGGCCAGCTTAGCTTTCCTGAAGGAAGGCATGGGTCCCACCAGACATACGGAGACAGGCCCCACCGTTGTGTCCACTTCTGTGTCTCGCTCTCCCGTCAGGCTGGAGGGTGGCTGCGAACGGCCAGTGGAGGGCGCCACATCGTTTTCTGATGGCTCGTTCAGCATCAAAAGCGAGCCCCAAGATGAGAACGAGGACGGCGGGATCGGCGACCCTGAAGGTGGCAGCGGCGACTTCTCTGTCTTAAACCAAAGCATTTCCTCCTTAGCGAGCCACGTGCCAAAAATTGGCAGGAGAGAGTCTGCGTCTCCCGCGGTTGGTGCTGACGATGTGGAGAGGTGCGGAGTGCCACCTGCCTTGGTCGATGGCAGCGACAGCCAAAGTGGTAGCGACAGGGATTACGGCGACCCTGGAAGTCGGCAAGAGGGCGCCACGCCATCTCATTCCAGCCGCCCCCCACGGTCAGAAGACGGAAGCCCCGCCCCTCCGCTTCACGGCCCCTGTGCAGGGGGCCATTCCCCCGGCAGCGCCATCGAATGCCCCAAATGCGACATCGTGCTGGGCTCGTCGCGCTCCCTGGGTGGTCACATGACCATGATGCACTCGCGCAACTCCTGCAAGACGCTCAAGTGCCCCAAGTGCAACTGGCACTACAAATACCAGCAGACGCTGGAAACCCACATGAAGGAGAAGCACCCGGAGTCTGGCGGCACCTGTGCTTACTGCTGCAGTGGGCAGCCGCATCCCCGGCTGGCGCGTGGCGAGAGCTACACCTGCGGCTACAAGCCCTTCCGCTGCGACGTCTGCAACTACTCTACAACCACCAAGGGCAACCTGAGCATCCACATGCAATCCGACAAGCACCTGAACAACGTCCAAACGCTACAGGGGGGTGGCACCATCGATACCACCGCCGCATGCGCCCGGCCCCCCTCCCCATCCCCCACCCCCGCACCTGCCCCCTCACCGCCTGCCCGGCCGAAGCAGAAGCCAGCGTGGCGCTGTGAGCTGTGCGACTACGAGACGGGTGTGGCCCGCAACCTGCGCATCCACATGACCAGCGAGAAGCACATGCACAATGTGCTGTTGCTGCAGCAGAACATCAAGCAGATGCAGCATGGGCTGCACGTGGGCCTGGCACCCGCCGAGGTCGAGCTCTACCAGTACTACCTGGCCCAGAACCTGGGCCTCGCCGCTGTTAAGCTGGAGAACCTGGCTGAGCAGCACGCGCTGGTGGGCCCCTTGCAGGCAGAGTCGAGCCTGGCCCTGGGGTTGTCCTCTGGCCTTGGTAAGCTCCCCCCTCCCTTCTCTGCCGGACACTGGTCTCCTGGTCGCAGTACCTGCTGGTCAAGGAGATTGATGAAGTTCTTCATTTTTTGTGCTAAAGTTGGGTCTAAAAGGAGTGCAGGTAGCAGTCAGTGATTTATTGGTCCTGAAATTAGCTCAATCACACTCAGAACTAGGATACAATGTTACAGTGTTCTGGAAGTGTGATTAAATCCGATACTGCAGGAATAATAATAATAATGCATTATTACAATTAGCTGTCATTATTATTCTTTTTGTTGTCTTGTTGTGGTTATTGTTATCTTGTTATTGTTTTATTATATTTGATTCCATTCATGCTGGAGGAATTTCTCAGGTAGACATAGTAGAGCAGTGTATGTCTAATGCATTATTACAGTTTTAATGGATATTATTAGATACGTTCTGCTTTCTCTGTGATACTGACATGTAACATTATTTTTTTTAATTGTTCGTTTTGATGTTCTCACAGAAAAAGTAAATTTCACTTGCAGTGAGCTTATTTCCCATGGGAATAGGCTAATGACAGATTATTGCTTTCTGGCTCCAGTACAGAGTCTGCGTGCCGTAATTTGGCGAGTGTTTTTTTTTTTTTTTTCCCTCTCTGGTTCATGTTCTAAATCACTGCCATTTTTACTGTATTTCCCATGATGCACTGCTTTGCTGCTGCTAAATATGGAAATGCTCAGAATGGTCACGTAACGACTCCTGCTAGTTTCTGTCTACAGGCGGATATTTTGTGCCCTTTTTCTGCTGATTGATTAGATGTTTCTCGGGCTCTGAAGCAAACTGATCGCTGGGTGATCTGGCTTCCTACATTAGACATAAAACTGGCCTTTTTTACGTGGATTCAATCGATCGAAATTTAAGCAGTTATTCTACGCATTGACTATGAATGAGAATGAATATGATGAGAATTTAAAGTATGAAATAACAGGAGTAAGTATAGTATTATGATAATACACTATAATAATAGTGGCCGTGTTGTAGTGCACGAAACTGTTAGCATATTTTTCCGCGGCCCCTTCACACCCTTTAAAAACCTGCCTTTCTTTCTTCGTTCCTTTTCCTCCATGTCCTGCCGGCTTTCCTCCCACAGCGAGCGGCGAGCCTTCGCAGGAAGAGCGCGCCCGTGCCCATCCGCTGGGCGCAGAGCCCTCTGTCACCACCGACCCGCGGCTGAAACTCTTCCACTGCGTCGTGTGCGGGTGTTTTACCTCGGACAGCCTGGAGGCACTGGGGGCGCATGCCGCCGCCGAGCGCGCCCTGCCCGAGGCCGAGTGGCACGTCAGCGTGGGCGAGCTGCACCAGTGCACGCTCTGCGGCTATGCAACGCAGCTGCGCGCCAACTTCCAGCTGCACTGCAAGACGGAGCGCCACGTGCAGCGGCACCGGCTGGCAGCACACATGCGTGAGGGCGGCGAGCCGGGCTGCTGGAGGACCAAGGCCCTTGACGCCGCTGCTCCCGTGCATCTCAGGTGCAACGCGTGCGACCACCAGGCCAGCAGCGTGGAGAAGATGCGACAGCACGGAGTGGGGGCACAGCACGAGGCCAGCGTCAGGCTCTACAAGGTGGGTGGGGCATTGGGATGGCTTCCTGGAGGGGGGGGACTAGTTTCTGGAACCTTCTGCACAGAAAAAGCACTGTGCAGCCATGGTTTGCACAGACTCCATGCACGCAGAGCACACAGAGAAGCACTGTTGTCTCGAATAATGGAGGATAATCCAAAAAACGGAATGGGGTCCCTGCATTCTTGGAGGTAATAAGCCTTCAAATGCCTTGACAGCCTGACTTGGAGCAGAGAGAAGGTGCAGCTCTGAATAAGCGAGAGTACTGTGCTCTCACGAAGCCCGCAGCGAGCATGTCTCTCCGTCCGCAGGGATAAAAATCATCCCAACCGGGAATCAAGATGCGTCGCGGTGTATCCATTCGTGTCAGGGGCAGGGGGATCGGAGTGCCGTGTTTGACTGCCCCCTGCTGGCCGAGCCTGGGACCTTGGGCACAGGCTTGCCGTTTGAGGCGAGATGGTCGGTATTGGCAGGCTTTATTACTCTGATGACTTTTAGGGTCTTCGGGGGCAGTGCAGTCTCGGCACCGCAAGGAAGGAGGGAAGGCGTCGGTAAAGATGCCGGGAGGCAGCGCAGGATCCGTCATTATAATGGGAGACCGAGGGTGAATGTGCTGTGCTTTTGGCCAGCAGCCGCGATGACTGGCATGTCTGGTTAACATTGTAATAAGTGTAATAAGGGATAAACCAAGAGGTGTGTGGGTATAACAAAAAAATTTATGGTAACTTAATGTGATGCGTCTCGACGCAGAGCAAAAAAAACCAAAAATAATCGCTGTTAAATTTTCTGAAAAAAATATTTCAGTTAGAATTTAATAATGTTCCAATGTGCTCTTATAGATATAGTCCCTATAAGGATGGAGTATCTGGTCTGGTTACTTATTGGAAGTGGGGAGTCCGTTAAGCTAATATAGAAACCGTCAAGGGACAGGTTTGGGTTTTAAAATTATGCTGATAAGAATGACTGCTTATTTGTAAAAAAAAAAAAAATTTTAAATCACACGTTTTTATTAACATGTCTAATAAAACATTAAAGTGCACTAATACAGAAATGAGCTACCTATGCAGTCGCACAAAAATAACATCCATGTGACATTTCTGCACCAATAAGAAGACAGTATTTAACAAAGCTGTGGTATTGATATGTATAATTTGGTACACTGCATGTACATTGTCTGGGATCAATCAGATTTATGTGTGAAAGTCCTGGAATATAATGTATTAATTTATTATTAATAATAATAATATTAATAGCATGGGGCTATTAGACCTGTACGGCGTCCCCGACGACTTGTCCGTTATTCCATGCGCCCCAGCCTGCCAGGGGCTTGAGTCCCGGGGGGGGGTGTAAATACGGGGGGCAAGAGGCTGCCCCCGCAAGTCGTCGTTAACCCCCTCCCACCCTTAAAATGTGTTGTGCAGATGGGCCCCCTGATGCCTTTCACAGGGGACTGAAAGCAGCTCATATTATATACATAGTAGTAAAGAATGGGGGGGGGGGTGCTTTTAACGATTTATGGTGATTTAAGTGCCAAAATCACCCTACAAACATGGCCTGGGCTGTTTAGTGGAACTCTTATGTGGCTCCTTTGTTCAGTGCTTAAGGATGGGGAGAAAACAGAGTTGTTTTGCTCAAATTCTACGGATCCTGGAAGATTCTGTTAAGGGGTTAAGCAAACTACCTCTGGTGAGACTGCTGTAGGCTCTTCTTGTGCTGTGGGAATGAGGCAGGCCTCTGCTCTGGCGGTCAAACCAAAAATCGGTCACCTGTTCGACACCGGATGGGTGTCGGTTACCCGGTTATGGACCGGTGTTGCCCACTGTGAGTCAGGCCTTTTTTGGAAGCAGCCGTCAGTGCTGGGTGATGGCGGCCGGCACGGAGATCAGCAGCCACGACCTTTGACCTGAAAGTCGCTGTGCTTTCATACCTGTTCGGAAGGAACTTAAAATACCGCAAAAGAAAAACAGTAACAAATCCAGCTCTGAAAATATATAACTTCTTTTGAATAAACCTGTTATGTAAGCCTGTTATGAGAGGCAGTTATGGTGCAATCTGTGGTCTCCACTCTGCTGCCTGCAGTTGGGAGAATGAAAGTAATTTTTTTTTAAATAATAATAAACACTGTCACTGCATGTAGAGTCATGTAAATCTGTCAAGACTATTCAAAGTTTCTGCAGCGCTCGGTAAACACAGGAAATATTTGTTTCTTTAACAAGAGGATTAGTGCAGGTGTTCAGGTCATTTAAAACCAGGAATGTTCAGGCCTGGCCGAGGAGCTCGAATGGCTCGCCACACCTGTTCTTCAGCTGGCTGCCCCCCAGGAGGGCATGGTAACTGCCCCCCCCCCCCCCGTTCCTAGTGACCTATCAGCAAGCGGTCTGTATCTCGCTGCTTGTTTGCATATTTGACTTTTATTCTTCCTGGGGGGCGTTCTCAGTACACACAAAGTGTACATGTGTTGTAAAGGCCTGGGGGGGGGGGGATTTTAGTCCTATTCTGGCCAGGCAGAGGGGCAAATAGACAGTCTTATTGTCCATGTTGGTGTAGGGCTGATCCATCTGTGTGTGGGGAGGGGCGGAAGGCGTAGATAAG
>JABFEB020000119.1:184030-197825 GCA_019775895.2 Stomatorhinus ivindoensis
ATTAGTACAGAAATAATTCAGCAGCTCAGAGCTGCCTTGTCGCATGTTTAATGAAGGAGTTTATAGGACAGTGGCAGAAACCTTAAGCAGCAGCAGTCCGGGATGGCCAAACTCTGAAACCTTAAGCGAACATGTCTGGGGAAACTGAACTCCAGAACCTTAAGTGGGCGAGGCCTGGGCCGACTGAGCTCTGAAACCTAAAGCGGGTATGGCCTGGGACGGCCAAGTTCTGAAACCATTTTTGGGTATGGCCCAGGATGGCCAAACTCTGAAACCGTAAGCCAGCGTGGCCCAGGAGGCTGAGCTGCAGAACTATTACTGGGGATGGCCCGGGACGGCCGAGCTCCGAACCCATAAGTGGTTATGGCCTGGGACGGCCGAGCTCCGAACCCATAAGCGGTTACGGCCCGGAACGGCCTGGGATGGCCGAGCTCCGAACCCATAAGCGGTTACGGCCCGGGACGGCCGAGCTCCGAACCCATAAGCGGTTACGGCCTGGGTCGGCCGCGCTCTGAACCCATAAGCGGTTACGGCCCGGGACGGCCGGGCTCCGAACCCATAAGCGGCCATGGGGACTTGTGGGTCACACCTGAAATGTAAGGTCGGATGAACATGGAAGCCAAAAGTAAATCCAGCCTGTGTAACTGACCCCTAAAGAGAAACTCTCAAGTCTCTGACCTGCTCATAAGCAGATGGAGATTCTCTCTGAGTCTAAAGATCCATTGAAGTCGGCTCGTCCAGTGTCATCCACCGTCGCTCTTGTCATGTGACTCTGTTTGGCTTGGGGGCTTTTTCTGGCTTACAAACCTTAAGGTCACCTAGGGGTCACACAGGGGTCCTGGCTGGTCTGTGAGGCGGGCTGAGTCGGCTATGAAGTGAAACTGGATTTTGCATGGTCCCACCGGAGCCCCCTGCCCCCCCCATACATTCGTCCCAGTTTATCAACCCAAAAAATTCTGCGTAAACTGTACGTGGTGTACGGAAGTGCGCCTGCCTCAGTGACGTTAATGCACTTTAAGTTTCGAAGATTGCTTACCACCCATGCGAGTGCCTTCCCATGTATCTACCGCTCCAGCCATTGGATAATTGACATGCGACCTTGACAAGCTGATCTTTTTTTTTTTTATTTATTTTTTTTTTTTAACTGATCTGTTAACGTGGGATGTATGAAGTATTACCACCGTAATTGATTTAGAACATTAGGTACTCAGGCTAGGATTTGAAGCGGAACAGGATTTTCTATACTCAGCCTCTGTAGGATTACACTTCAGCAGGAGCATAATCCTTAATACCATGAAATAGACCCAACAGAAACCAGTCTTACTTCTTTAGGATTATACTTATGAATTTCAACGCACTTGTTTAGCTTGTTACATTTAATACCGTACGTTTGAGTAATAAAAGCCATGTTAAAACCTTCCGGTGAGTCAACCCGCCCTTTCTTACGTGGATCCGGTATGTAGTGTCAGTGTTTAAATGACTCTTGGTTAGAGTAAACCTGCCTTTTTCTTGTGCTGTACGAGTGCATCGTTTTATTGGGAAGGGCACATTGAAAACCAGACCCCCCGCCCCCTCCCAACACACACACAGACCCACACGGACAAGAAGAGAAAGAAAACATTCCAGTAATCTTCAAAGTGGCAACTGGAATGTGGACTGGGTGAACCTCACCTATGCTGGAGTGACTTCATCAGTATTGCCCTTTCCATGACAAGACCGTGTTTGTGCTACAATGACTCAGTGTAGAGTTATTCATATATATGTTTTTAAAATGCTGTTACTTGCTTTATATGCAAAATGTTCATGAATCTATTTGAGATATGTTTAATAGAGCACTTTTGAAGCACTAGTGCCTGTATCTGTTTAAATAAGTTAGTCATTTTTCTTGTCTGCAAATCGGGGACTAAGTGAGAAAAGAGCCCAAAAACGCGATGCGTTAGCCTTGCCGGTGAAAACAAAGTCAGGCATTGTGTCCATCTTTAATCACCCTAACTACTCTACTTTTGATTTGTTAGCTTGATATGGATGGATTGTTTTTGTCTCTTATTTAAAGTGCCAAAAATGGGCTTTAACTTGTGTGCAGCTGGCATGAAAAGGCAGGGAGATGGGGGTCTGATGTTCATGCTTCTCAGCATCGCGGACAAGTTTATCGGTTGGGAACAGAAAATCGGCCTCCCTGATTTCGCATTTGCTTACCATTGATCTGGCCCAGGCGGGTGTTCCCTCACCTTCCCAGGGGTCATCAAGGAGACAAGCTGTGACCACGGCAATGCCACCGACGGCGTTGCAACGTGACTGCGCCACCCTGCAGCGCTCATGCTGCCCACAGGGAGGTGCTGTGTGCGACTTTGGCAGGTCTGTCCCAGCGACCTGCACTGATATACACGGCTGTAATTATAATCCGTAATTAAACCTACATGAGATGGTCTGGCCCCTCTGCCTTACGTGCCATTAAATTTTCTTAATGTCACAGATGTAGAGTGCGCTTTGAAATGTCAGGGGGGCGGTGCAGCAGCTTGCCTTCATGCATTGGGACTGTCACACTCACTGCAGAACTTTTAGTCACAATTGACAAATTAGTTGTTTGAAGCGGGTTTGAAGTATGCAAAGTATTTTAAGGGGCAACATGACTGTTGTGTCAGTTTTCAGTTGTGTTCGGGGCATGCTGGGTGCTGCAGGCAGTGCTGTGGGAGGCTACGGGGGTGATGCAGGAGGTGATTCGGGTGGTGATGCAGGAGGCGATGTGGGTGGTGATGCAGGAGGCGATGTGGGTGGTGATGCAGGAGGTGATGTGGGTGGTGATGCAGGAGGTGATTCGGGTGGTGATGCAGGAGGCGATGTGGGTGGTGATTCGGGTGGTGATGCAGGAGGTGATGTGGGTGGTGATTCGAATGGTGATTCGGGTGGTGACGCGGTGGTGATTCGGGTGGTGATTCGGGTGGTGAAGCGGTGGTGATTCGGGTGGTGACGTGTGGGCTGAAGCCAGGGTGCTGTGGGGGAGGCACAGAAATGGCGGCGTCCCGCCACACGTCCACAGGGATAAGCTGCTTCCTGTAACTTCAGCGGGCTGCTTTTCATTCCTCTGTTAATGAGCAGAGCCGCCGTCCACACAGTACCTTCATCTGTCTTCAGTCAGTTCCTGTCAAGACAGAGACGGCGCACAAGTGGCCACCTCCAGCTGGCCCAGAAACGCTTCCAAAGGAATTTTCTTAAATTGTTTTTCTAAGGCAGTCGCACAACTTCTGTGTGTATGTTGAAAAGCTAGCTAGCATATCCCAGTGTGTCATTTCCGCAGCAGAAAGAACCCCCCTGCCCCCCCCGAGGATCTGAATGGTTCTGCCCCTTACCTGTGCTACACCCTGCCATCCCTAAATCCCCGCTCGATGGAGAAGCCTCATGGCCTTCACAGACTCACTGTGTGTGTTTGTGGGCAGGGGGGGGCGTCTCTGTCACGGGGGTGGGAGTATCCTGGCATGCAGAGCGACATCCTGGAACAAACCATCGTATTAGATGATTAGTCTCAGGGGAGGGGGGGGGGGGAGTAGCGAAGATTGGGGTTGGTATCCTTTTGGCTGCCCTCCAAACAGTAATTGAGGATAATTTTCTTTGTGCCGCTGTAATACTGAGCGTAGAAATTGTCTCAGTATCTGCACCACCTCCTAGACACATGATGTTCTGGTTCCGGACTTCAGGCGTCCGCTTAGGCATGGCTGCTTCTCTACTGTGGAATGCTGGGTTTACCAACACTTATTAACATATTACCCACCTACCCATCGTCCAGCTGCTTAACCGGGACTGGGTCTCCCTGGGGCGTCTCAGCTCGCGGGGCTGAGACGCACCCTTAGGGGGGGGTGCTCATCCCATTTACCCCGCTTATGTGCAAGTGCACCAATATACTACACACTTTGGTGAGGTATGTTGACGTAAGACGCAAAGTGCATAAGTATATGTACTGAGCTGAAGGAGAAAATGGAACACACTTGATCTCTGAAGAGGTGAACAAGAAATGCGCTACAGCTATGTTGTCTGTGTTAATTGTGCTTGGGGTTGTCCTTTACTGTAGCCTACGCTACGTAAACATTCGTTATACACACTGAAACTGAGACTTCTTAGGAGGCATGTTGCGCTCAGTTAGACCAGCAGACTTCCTCGTGTTAAATGTGAACATTAGTCGTCATCGATGCAGACGATGACATCACAGTATTTGGGGAAAGTGTGGATAAGGTAGACGTTGAGCGCACTGCACTTGGCTTACTTGAGGAATGGGACACCCTTGGATACTTGCATTAAGCGTGATAATGGACCCACCAAGTATGGTAGTGTGTAAGTGCGCTTGGTGGAGCAAATGGGACGAAGTGTGGGTGTCTTTGGACTGCGGGAGGACCCAGAGGAAACCTAGTGAATGCTGGGAGAAAGGGGGAGGAGCCAAAGCCCCCACCATAGGTGGTGTGGTAACGGGGGTATCCAGTGGGACTAGCAGTGTCACATTACGTCACCCTGGAGTCAGCTGCAGTGATGTGACCGGCCTGTCAATTTGGCACCTCGGTATCCTTCACTGCTCTCCTGTTGTCCCGTGTCGGATTTAGCTGCTCTCGTGTCATCTTGTGCTGGATGTCGTTTCTCCAGACACGCTGCCGGAGCATTCTGGGGCGTTCCCGCCCGAGCTTTTCATGGACTCATGAGGTTTCTGTGACCGTTGCTCTGCCGGTACAGCCGAAGTTACGGGCTGCGTTACCCAATCTTAGCGCGTCTGCTGTAAGCAGCATCCTTCCTGCCGCCCCCCCCCCCCAGACTTCCGGCTGTTCCTCAGAGACCGCCGGCCCAGCTTGTCTGCGGAAGCCTTCCTTCGTCTCACAAAGAAACAAAGATAGCAGTAATTAATTACCCTGGAGAAGAGCCAGGGAGCCGTCTCCCCTCCCTCTCCCACTGACAACTCCGACTTAATTAAAACTTGGGCTCTTTCAGTAGCCCCCGGACGCCCCTAACGGAGAGGGGGTTGGTGGTGGGGGGTATGCTAGTGCCATGACGCTGCTAATCCCTGACACTCTAAGAGGCCGTGGCCTTTTCTGGTAGTGGGGCCACACCTGCCGGCCTTCTCAGCCCCCTCAGCACCCCCCCACAAGGAAGGCATTATCGTGTACCCGTTGAGAGCCCCATAATGGGGTCACCGTTTCTGCCTTTGTCTTTGTGGCATTGTTCATTATCCGTCCAGCACTGGGGGCGCTCTCTCTCTCTCTCTGTCTGTCTCTCTCTCAATGTGTTCTGCTTGGCTGACGGGGGGGGTGGGTCACAGTGACACTGCGGAGGGTCCCCGCCTGGATGCTGGCCCCCGCTGTGCCACACGATTGGCTGCGGACACCCGCTGTTCCAACACATTTGGCGGGGAGGTCATGTGCATGTGTGGTGTGGACGGACTGAGACCCACGAGGAGGCGGGGCCTGTTCCTCACGAGGAGGCGGGGCCTGACCAAAAACTATTATTCTTTTATTTGCTGTTAGTGTGTCGTGTGGGTGGGACTATATATATATTCATTTAATAAAATATTGTTTTATTAAATAAATCAAATATCTCATTCTTTATAAACTGCACTCCATAAATATTTGTCCTACATGGTTTGGCCTCTTTCTGTCTTAAGAATGTTACTATAGCTTCCTGCAATCCAGAAACCCGTCAGGCTAATCAGTGTCTAATTGGGCTGTGTGTATATTTCACGATAAGCTGGCATGCTGTCCCAGATGTGCCCCTGCATTGTGCCTTGCCCCCTGCCCCCTGCCCCCTGCCCAGCATTATTGGGTACATGAACGGCTCGGAAGGAACCACGAGCCGTATTTTGCATGTTGCCTTTTGAGTTGATTCATCTTGAGCTTCAGAGGTGTTTCCCTAGCTTGAGTGCACCTTATCCCTAGTGGCTGACCCAGTTGGGGCAGCAAGTGTGAATAAAACCAGGCATTCCAAACCAGGCTAATTGAGGGAAATTAGTTTGAGAACGCGGGACTTTAATTTTCCGTAGCCGTGTTTTTGTGTGTGACTCGCTGGGGCCTCGAGACATTTTTGGGTGCCGCGTATTTCTGGAGGTAGGCCTCGTCCTGGAGGTAGGCCTCGCCCTTACCAGTGGAGGCCTTGGTGCCGTTTGGGTTTTGTGGATTATTGGAAGGGCTTGAGGGGGAACCTCGCTCCCCACCAGGGAGGGCACGCTTTCGGGCAAGCATGAGATACGTTTGTTGTCTGCATGGAGAGAAAGTGTTCTGTCCCAAGTCCGTATTCCACCCGAATGAGGAAGATCCTCACTTTGCAGTCCGGCAGCTCTGCCCTGAGAAGCCGTCATTTTATCAGACTGTCCTCTCCTAGTGCTGTGGCTAATGTCACACAGACAGACATACACAGGCACAAAAACTGTCCTCTCCTTGTGTTGGGGATGGTCTCCTAATGGGGCCCGAGTCTGATAATGCCTGATGGCACATGATGAAGAGACACGCACATACACACACACACACTCACATTGATCCCTCCTGATCCCTTATGTCCGCCACCTGACAGGCATGTATGTTGACCTCCTCCACAGCACCTGCAGAAGCAGGAGAGCGCCCTGGACCCAGACTCCTGCACCTACTCCTGCACACTCTGCAACTTCTCCACCCGCGCCAAGCTGGGCCTGCTGCAGCATCTCCGCTCCCCGCGGCACCAGCAGGCCGACGGGCTGCGGCTGCGGAGGCGGGGCGCCGGCCTGGAGAGCGAGGACCTCGCAGAGCTCTTCGTCGTCAGCGACCGCCTGCCCCGCCAGTCCGGTGAGTGCTGCACCTCCTCCAGCTCCTTCCTCACAGGCCTCCTGATCTCCCTAAAATGCTGTCCGAGTACCCTGTATACACACGGGGTCTTCATGAACCGTTCCAGAGGCTGCAGGAAAGCCCTGGAAAGATCCCACAGTGAAATCCATCTCCTTCCAGTGAACCTTAGAAAGATCCCACAGTGAAATCCATCCCCTTCCAGTGAACCCTGGAAAGATCCCACAGTGAAATCCATCTCCTTCCAGTGAACCTTAGAAAGATCCCACAGTGAAATCCATCCCCTTCCAGTGAACCCTGACATGGCTTTTCTTTACCAGACCGGTTTGGCTTCTATTTCAGTGCTCAGGGGCTAAAATGTGTAACCGGTCCGTATAACTTTTGGAAACAAAAGGTATTAATAGTTATGATTTGGCCGGTGATGTAAAACATGAGGCCCAGTCGGTCCTGTTGTATAACATTGTAGCGTCTGCGGTAGGCAGGGGCTTGCATTGACCCAGCTCGCTGAGCTCGCTAACGCGTCATGAATGACATTCCAATGCCAAGACCCTCCCTGTCCCTGGAAGCGTCCTGTTTATACGGGGGACCCAGAAGAGGAGGACAGTCTACTTGAGAGCACATGCTGCCCTCCTGGGTGTCACCCATACGCTGCATGCCCAACGATCCGACCTCGAGTCTGCATTTACATCCAAGCCACTCTAAGAGGGAGGCCCGGGTGGAAGAAACGCCACTGGACATTTGAGAAGAGACACCCTTATCAAATCTCCAAATGACACGTTTTCAGGGGCGGAAATTTCAGGTGCGGAAAGTAAAAATCCAAACCAGGATTTTGTTTCAACCAACCAGGTGAATATACAAAGTCACAAAGTACTCAACTGGTTGGTTGAAACAAAATCCTGGTTTGGATTTTTACTTTCTGGACCTGAAATGTCCTCTGCACATTTTCCTTCTCCATTCATAAGAAGTTTTAGGTGTGTATTTCTGTCACTTCCTGCTCTCAGTGACTATTTTTGCATTCCCACACACATTCTTATCAAAATATGTCCTGTTGAAGATCCACCTTTTTTCAGCTCCTTGATTAATTGGTCTTACTGGGGTGAAGGCAGCTCAATCGAAAACAGACATGGAGGCATGTTGGTAAACTGAGAGGCTATTTCTGATACCATGGATTGTTTTTATGTTTCCTGCGGGGTTGATGCGCTTTGCTCTGTGTGTGTGTGTGTGTGTGTGTGTGTGTCATTCAAAACCTGTAACTTTTTACCTTGTGGGGACATTTTTTTGGTCCTCACAACATTGACCTCAGTTGTATAAAAATCTGTGAATGCAATCAAAAAACTAAAAATGCCAAAATTCTATTTTGTTTGGGTACTTATGGTTAATGTTAGGGCTGGATGGGGTCACGGTCGTCATGTTGGGATTAGAGTCTTTACAAGATATTATTACAAACCTGTGTGTGTGTGTGTGTATAGATGTATTTCCACGAAAGGATTTGAAATGGTCTGTATTTAGGTTGTGCGCCAGTAGGTCATTTAGAGCAGCCAGATTTGATCATTTTATCATTATTCTTCTTATCATTATTATTCATCGTGTGTGTAGTGTAGTGTTAGTAGTGATGGGAGAGGTGGTAATAGTGGTAATATAATTAACAACAGGTGTCCCAGTTTACAACATGAAACAACTGGACACCAAGGAGCAAAATAATAAAACAAAACTTTTTTTTCCTAATTATGGAAATTCACTTGTTTTCCCAAGTGAATACAGACCTCAAAACTATCTTGCATGGTACAGATAATCCCGAGCGGCAGCCTATCTGGTTTTTGTGCAGTCGGTGTGGAACCATGCCTTCCAGGAGCTCTGCGAAAGTCACTTCTGAATATTCAGGACACTCTGAGAAGCACAGTGGGGCCCCCTGACTGCATAAATTAATGTTGCACCTCTATATGTGTTGACATATGTCTTGAGAAATACAGGTGAAAAAACTGCTCAAATTTCTCTTGAACTCATATTTTTTAAATTTAGCTACCTGAAATATGTGAATGTAAGTGAACTCATGACACTTTGATAGACCCTCAGAATGATTAAAAAATATCTGTTTGTCAGCTATAAGATTATGAATGTTGAATAGTGTCATGTGAACATGGTTTGTTGTTTATACGTCTACACTGGGAGAAGCCTGGGCTGATTTTTGCGAAATTTTTTCCTGTGAAGCTGAGAATTAGCAGAGGCTATGGTTGCGTGGTTGGTAGTCAAAGGTTCCTTTTCTTTTTCATTCATTAATCATTTTTCCCCTGATAATATCTGCTGTTCTTTTTAGTGGTTGTGGGTTTAACAAAAAAAAAAAAACTAAATTCCACACATTATTTGAATGTGACGTTTTGTGATGTTTGAGTGTGTCACTACATTAGGAGTTATTTGGCCTGAAAATAATTTACTGTTTAGTAAATTAAGTTTACAGAGAAATGCCAGCGCATATTACGTTAAGTGCAAGTTAATGTCTTGAAATTTAGGGGGTTTTAGGCCATTTGTTTTGCGTTATTTCACGTTCAAAGATGTGACTTTTGTCACTTTTATGACTTTTGAGAGGCACGCGTCTCATGGACATAAGTGATTTGCCTATGCAGAAGGATGGCAGTAAATTCTTGTCCTGTGTGGAGACGTGTGTGTACACAAAGTCCACGTCTAGCGAGGTATGTTTCTCAACTCATCCGGCTCTTAGGGAAGTGATGGCTGTGCCTGGTCCCCTGCCCCTAGAATGGCCCTGCCCCCAACTGGGCCCCACCACAGCCTGGTCCCCTGCCCCCAGCCTGGCCCCTGCCTTAAGCATGACCCGCCCCTAACTGAACCCCAGCCTGGCCCTGCCGCCATGGCCCCTCCCCATCCACAACAGCCAGCCCTGTGTGCCTGGGTGCTGTTCTTCAGTAAGTCGTCATTAAGGCCGCTGTGCAGTGGGCACTGCCTCTCCCTGGCCCCCGGCTTGGCTGTAAATCATCCGATGGGCTCGCTCATGCATGAAGGGGCTCTCTGCCGCATCCGCTTTCCATCCTTCCTCCATTTTTTAGTACCACACGGGGAAAAAAAAAGAAATGGAGATAGGAACCTATGGAGGCAATTATATCTGAGAACACAGCAGACGTGCCCCCCCAGCAACCCCGCATGTATTTCAGGGGGGTGGAGGGGCAGCCCCCGTGACAGAGGGGGCTTTAACAAAAGCCCGTGACTTTATAGCTCAAGCTGCCGTGGGACTGGCCAGCACAGGAGGAGGAGGAGGAGGAGGAGGAGCCGGAAGGGGACCCCAGGCCTAGCCGGACCTCCTGGTCTCTCTTGAGTAACAGAGCTCCGGGACGGTGGCCGCCCGGGTTCGAGGAGGCAGAGAATAGCAGCCATGTGCCTGCGTGTGAGAGACAAGGCATACGTGCACAGCATACCTCACATGTATTAACCTTAAAATGCATACATCCTCCTTTTTCATTTGGCAGTCCTCTCCTTCGCCTCAGCCTGTCTGACCGGCAGTGGTCTGTGGTCATCCTCGTGGTCTGTCTGTATCACTGCACTGGCCATTTCTCCTGGTACTGCCATTTATGAATTATTACTACCAGCCGTAATAATCATGATAATTATCATTAGTATCACATGAAATCTAAGTTTAAACACTGCAGGATTCCCTGGCACTTGCCGGTTCCCTATCTCATTACACTGCACTACTCCGAGCTCACATTTTGCTGCAGTTTTTGGTGAAATGTAAAATGTGCTGCTTCCATAACAAGAATAACTCTTGGTTATAACTCTGCCTGGAAGAGAAATTTTGGTATAAAATGCTATATACAGTTCTGGAAAAAATTAAGCCCACTCTATTTTTAATGAAATCTAAATGTTTAAATCCTGGTTTAATCGCGTTTCTGCTGACAGAAGTCTACGCGGAGCAGCAGGATGCTGCAGACAGCAGTACACAATAATAGAGTGAAGCAGGAGACACTGGAAACGACCAGAAACCAGCCAGGTAGAGGGCGGAAGCGACTTTCTAATGCCAGAGATGACCGTCAACTTATCCGACGGTTTCTCATGAATTGACCTTCAGAAGGAATGGGAAACATTAAGTGCAGAGGTAAAGTGCACTGCTAGGATAATTCGTATCAGGGTCTTAGAAGCAGGACTAAAGTCTTGGTAAATAATAATACAGTACAAAATAATGATAATTATTTTACAGTAATACAAGTAACTACATGTGGTGCTGTTCTGTACCTCGAGCCGACAAACAGCTAAAGCTGCATTTATTCATGAGCGTCCCAAAGTAGTGCCTGCATTCGTTATTACAAACTATTGTATTTAAGCCGAATTTTTTTATATAATAGACTTCATGACAGTCCGTTCGTGAGTACGAGTTGCCTGTAAATCAGACACTCTTATGCCGGGAATTGCCTGTATACAATTTCAGTTTCCATGTCCTTTAAAACCATAATTAAAGATATTTTTATTTCAGCTCGTTAGTAATGCTTCTAAATTATAACCTCTTGCCATTTTTGCTCATTTAAAAATTAAAAACAATATTTGCGAGATTACGAAGCCAAAATCGCCCGAGTAAATTATTTGTAATTTCGTCCACGCTCCCCGAGACCATCGATGTCCTTCGATACAGGAAAACAGCTAAGCGTTTGTTTGATACACTCTGTCATTTTGTGCCATTTTTCCAGCTTTTATGAATTTGTGGCCCCGTTGCGATAAACAGTGGACAACAGTAATTACAAGGCGGGCTTCATTATGTTGCTGCACCACTAATGCGTTCGATTATTGGGTTTTAGTCTGTGTGCCATTGTCTTTCAACGCATCTCGACAGTTATGGAGGCCTTTAATACTCTGTGCGTCCAGGGGGATTCTGTCAAATAAAATTCCCTAACTGCACTGAATTCATTATTATTATTTTAAGGATGCAAGATCCCACTTATTGCTGTAATTGCGTTAGTATTAGCTGATATCTATATACAGAGCAGCTTATAATTTCTAAATGAATTTATGTAGATGGATGTTGTGTTCCAGCAGACCACCTAAACGGTGTCCCAGCAGGGAGCATTCTAGGACATGTACTCGCTAGGGCCACGGGTGCTGTCCTTTAACGCTGTTGCGCCTTATGTACGCAGATGAGCAATGAAAGAAGGTCTGACAAATGTTTACGGTAATGAAGACGACGGCAGCCTAATTACATTTGATATGAGGACTGAGGTGACAAACTCATTTTCCAGGGAGTTCAACAAATCATATGAAACGCAATAGGGCTGCAGTAAAAGGTGTCACGCACGTATTTACAAGAGCAGGCGCTGTAAACCAGTCGATCATGTGACTGGCGGTTGGAATGGATCATATGACACGCAAAACGCTGTTCGATCTTTGGCAAACCTCCCATCAAAGTAAAACTGACCATGCCAGGCGTACATCTCACAGGGGCAGAATGTGCCAGCTCACACCCCGACCCCTATTAATACGCAATCGCCTCTTGTGCCTGTTCATGTGCATATTTTTAACGCTGCATTCCTTATTTAGAGACATTTAGTCTTATCGCGTTTAAATATAAACAATATAAGCCGAAAGGGTCATAAAATAAAAGAACCTCTCATTCCTTAAAACGACCAATTTACATTTTATTTTCTGTTTGGGGGGATTACTTTTGTAGGTAACGTATACTATATCCTAGACTGGATCCTGTTCAATGAGAGATCCATTTGAAAAAGAATATTACAAAAGCCAAATTGTTCCCTTATGTTTTCATAGGCTGTTTCTACCCACTGGCAGTTATAATTACAGCTGCATAACTGAAAATACTTTGCTTTGCCGAAATTGCGACGATTATCTGCATTAACATACCGAGTCCAGCCATCATTCTTATTTACAATACAAAGGCTGGCCGTGGCACTCCGAGCCGCTTCTTTTGAACGTCGGCCCGTATCGGCTTTCACCCGCTCCTTTCGCTCCCAGCCTGTGTATGGCTCGCTCGCCCGCTTTCTCTCCCGGCCCGATGTATTTTTACCCCGCCGAAGTCGCGTCGCTTCGGGAGCTCGGGACCGCTGAAACTCGATACGGCTTTACCACGCTGAGGTTGCTCCAGAGTGTCGACTTGGGTTTGCTTTTGATGAATGGGGGGGGGGGGGACAAAAGAGCTTTATAAGGATCAAACTTCAGATGCGTTGGGCTGTCTAGCTACCTCGATTTTATTGAAAATTGAATCATTAATCTGTTTTATTTGAATCGCAGTCGCTGTTGTTGCTTTTCCGTTTAATTACGGACGATGGGAACTGGTCCACCTCCTTAGTAGCTGGTAGATACCCGCTAAGTGAATATTGTGATAAATATTGGCGGTACCAGATAATTGGCAGACTCGTACGAATCGGCATAAGACGTGCATTTTTAGAAACCGAAACCTACAGCTATGTCTGCTGCAGCTACGTGTGTGTATAGGTTTACGGGTATTTACGTGGCATTGCGGAGGTACCGCGTGGAGATGCGTTATGGCACTCTGTCGCTGGGTGACGTCACGTGCCCCCCCAAGCAGTGCAATGAGTGCCCCCTTGCCCAGTTACCTTTGATAAGTCCTGATGACCAGCTAAACTGCCAGCCCACCCCTACACAGCTCCTTCTCCCTCCTGACCTCACGTTTCATCCAGGGGCACAGCGAGGTGGGCAGACAGGCAGGCAGGTGGGTTGGACTTAAAGGACCAGTTGGCTGTTGGAACCAATGGCCGCGCTGTGGGTTCGGTTCCAGTCTTTACAGGCTGATGAATTCCAGATACAGCAGGAAAACACTGTCCCCTTCATCCTCCTTTTCAAGCTCCTCTTCCTCTCAGACTCAATCAGTCAGGGTTACAAAGTACAACATGAGCTGTTAATCGCTGTCTCATCCCCACACTTATGAAATACGGCGTCAAAGGCAGCGTCAACTTTGAAGATCATTACAGGTGTCTTACATTCTGCCGGTTTATGATCTCTTAAAACAATATTTTTATTGGTTTGTCCCCTCCCAACCCCCC
>JABFEB020000119.1:217387-242018 GCA_019775895.2 Stomatorhinus ivindoensis
CTTTCCTAGGTGACACTTCTAACAAAAGAAGCTCTAGACAAGATAAGTGGCTTCAGAATGAGGAGCTGAAGCTTCAGGTGGACCTCCCGGAAGCTGGAGACCAGGACACCAGCAGTGCCAAGGGACATGGAGACCCCACTCCTTCAGCAGTGGAGCAGGGTGACATGCCGAAGCAGCAGCCAGCACCTGATTCTGACCTCCCAGGCCCATGCTTCCCCTGTGGCCAGTGCGGGCAGCCCCTCGACACTCTGCAGAAGCTCCGCGTCCACTCCCAGTCCCACGCAGTTGTCCTATGCAGCCTGTGCCAGGGAAGCTTTCCCTCCTTTCTGTCTCTCAGGAAGCACTTAGAGACGAGTCATCCGGAGCTGAGCAAGGTCAGGTTGAGGCAGCTGTGTGGGAGCCCTTCGCCTAATGGGGACCTGTGTGCCGAGCGTGAGACTAGGCCATGTGAGGACATGCCTGGTCTGGAGCATCAGCTAGACAAGGAAGAAGAGATGGACCAGGAGGGGAAGGCAAGCCCCGTAGGAAGTGACAGCAGCTCCTTGATGGACGAGATGGGATCAGAACCGAAGCGGAGCCTACCTCTCAGGAAAGGTTCAAACTTTTACATGGAAAAGTTCCTAGACCCTTCTCGTCCATACAAGTGCACAGTATGCAAGGAGTCCTTCACCCAGAAGAACATCCTTCTGGTTCACTATAACTCAGTGTCGCACTTGCACAAGCTAAAGAAGGTCCTGCATGAGGCATCAAGCCCCATGCCGCTGGAGGCCAGCAGTGGTGTTGACAATAAGCCCTACAAGTGCAACGTCTGCAATGTTGCCTACAGCCAGAGCTCCACCTTGGAGATTCACATGAGGTCTGTGCTTCACCAAACAAAAACCAGAACCGTCAAGGTGGAAAATGGCAGTGGCGCGGTCAATGGAAATGGGGCGACACTCAGTCCCATCCCTGTCCAGCACGGGGTGCCAGACTCCAGCTTACCAGTGCCCCCTTATAGTGAGAAGATGGAGGCTAAGGAGGCACCCAGGAAGAAGGCAGAGCACACTTCTGTCCAGCCCTCGCAGTCTCCGGCACAGCTGATGATGCAGCATGACTTGCAGTCACATGCCGCTTTCTTCCAGCCCCAGCTGCTGAACCCAGCTTTCTGGCCACACTTCCCAGTGACTCCCGAGGCCCTGCTGCAGTTCCAGCAGCCCCAG
This sequence comes from Stomatorhinus ivindoensis, assembly GCA_019775895.2. NCBI lineage: Eukaryota > Metazoa > Chordata > Actinopteri > Osteoglossiformes > Mormyridae > Stomatorhinus > Stomatorhinus ivindoensis. The sequence goes on from JABFEB020000119.1 coordinate 218,587, forward strand.
TTTCTTTTCCCCTTCTACATCCCTGGTACCGAGTTCAGCCTTGGGCCCGAGCTTGCTCTACATTCCAGCGCCCTAGGCCTGCCGGGTTTGCCGGCCTCGCTGCTGGAGGACCTGAAGCTGCAGATGCAACAGCAGCTTCAGATGTCGCAACAGCAGGCCGCCTCCCAGTCACAGTCCCAGCAACCGAAGGTACAGCAGCAGCAGCAGGCAAGCAAGCCAAAGCCTGAGGAGATGAAGGCCTCTGCTGATGGTCTGATGCCAATGGAAGTTGAGGAACCATCAGAGAAGGAGATGAGCAGAGAGAATCAGGATGGTATGAGCAGCAACGACGCTACAGCAGATGGCAGGGATGCCAAAAAGCCAAAGCCGCCAGAGTCCCTCAACCCTCCACCACGCATTGTTTCTGTGGCAAGAGGCACTGTTGCCAAGGCGCTGCTGGAGAACTTCGGTTTCGAACTGGTAATCCAGTACAATGAGAACCGGCAAAAGAACCAGAAGAAGAGCCAAACTGGAGAGGAGACCTCTAACGATAAACTCGAATGTGGAATATGTGGAAAGTTGTTCTCCAACCTTCTCATCCTGAAGAGCCACCAGGAGCATGTGCACGGACAGCTGTTTCCAAATGGAAAGCTGGAGAAGTTTGCTCAGCAGTATAGAGAGTCTTATGATAAACTATATCCGATAAATCCACCTTCACCAGAAATATCCACATCCCCGACCCCCCCACCTCCTCAGCCTCTCCAGCCTCCACCTGCACCACCAACACCTTCCTCTGTTAGGAAGGTTCAGACTCCTCCATCACCTCTCCAAGCTTCACAATCATTGCCACCACCTGCACCACCACCTCCCCCACCCCCTCCCCCACCTCCTGTACCTTCTCAGCTGCCCTCTTTGGACCTCCCTTTCTTTCCTCCTCTGATGATGCAACATCCTGGCCTGCCCCCTCAACTGGCCCTCCACATCCCCTCCCTGGATTCATTATCTCAGTCAGAGTTAGCACAGCTCTACCAGCAGCAACTGGGACTGGATCCTGAGTTCCTGCGGCAGTCGCAGTTCAAGCGGCCTCGCACACGAATCACCGATGACCAGCTAAAGATCCTTCGCACTTACTTTGACATCAACAACTCCCCGAATGATGAGCAGATCCAGGAAATGGCAGAGAAGTCTGGCCTTCAACAGAAAGTGATCAAGCACTGGTTTCGCAATACTCTCTTTAAAGAGAGACAGCGGAGCAAAGATTGTCCATACAATTTCAACATTCCACCCATCACCACTCTAGAGGACTTCCGGCTGGAACCTCAGGTTAGCTCAATGGAGTATTACAAAACGGATGGCACGGCAAATAAGAGGTCCTCCAGAACTCGATTCACAGACTACCAGTTAAGGGTTCTCCAGGATTTTTTTGATACGAATGCTTACCCTAAGGATGACGAGATTGAGCAGCTTTCCGTCGTTCTCAGTCTGCCAAGTCGGGTGATTGTTGTCTGGTTTCAAAATGCTCGTCAGAAGGCTCGCAAGACTTATGAGAATCAGGCAGATGGTAAGGACAATGAGAAGGAGAGGACAAACGAGCGTTATGTCAGGACCAGTAACATGCAGTATCAGTGTAAGAAGTGTTTGGTGGTTTTCCCACGCATCTTTGACCTGATCACCCACCAGAAAAAGTTGTGTTACAAAGACGAAGACGATGAAGAAAGGTATGACAGCCAATCTGAAGAACTGATGGATACCAGTGACCTGATCTTGCCAAAGTTTTTGGGGCTCACAGATGCATCTAAAACCCCTGTAATAACAGCCACCAGCTCTGGGTCCAGCTCTCCCATAACTCCTGCAGCACAGTCTTGTATGGAAAAGTCTTCACCAAAATCTGACCTAAGCAATGAAAAACCAAAGCAAGCTGAGACTGTTCCTTCCCAAATGGCAAAGCTGCTGTCAGAGTCCCAGCCATCCCAGACTCCTCAGCACCTTCAGAAAACAGCTTCCCACCAAAATGTCACAAGGCCTCACTCACAACCTCAATCAACAGTCATCACCTCTAGTCCTTTATCCATGGCCATCTCCTCGATAACCAACAGTTTACCTCCTCCCATGTTACAGTATCAATGTGAGCAATGCAAAATTGCATTGCCTTCTGCAGAGCTGTGGCAGGAGCATCAGCACATGCATTTTCTGGCAGCCCAAAACCAGTTTCTCCACACCCAGTTCCTGGAAAGGCCCACAGACATGCCGTATATGATATTTGACCCAAATAATGCCCTCATGACTGGGCAGCTACTCTCAGGAGCTCTCTCCCAGATGGCAACACAGAACAGCGTGGCCCTCTCCACATGTCCTGGTTCTGGTTCCAACTCACTGAAACGCAAGATTGAAGAAAAAGACGACAGCTGTTCCAATGAAAAAGACAGCGGAAACAGTCTAGAGGATCAGCACAGGGATAAACGACTTCGGACCACCATTACACCAGAGCAGCTGGAGGTCCTGTATGAGAAGTACCTCATTGATTCCAACCCAACTCGAAAAATGTTGGACCACATCGCTCACGAAGTGGGGCTGAAGAAAAGGGTGGTGCAAGTCTGGTTTCAGAACACCCGCGCCAGGGAGAGGAAGGGACAATTCCGAGCCGTCGGACCTCCACAGTCTCACAAGAAGTGCCCTTTCTGTAGAGCACTCTTCAAAGCCAAGTCGGCCCTAGAAAGCCACATCCGCTCCCGGCACTGGCATGATGCAAAGCAGGCCGGCTTCAGCTTGCCCCCAAGTCCCCTTGTGTTGCAAGATGAAGCAGAGAGCCCGAGTAGGTGTGGTTACTTTGACTATCCGCAGGGATCCATGAAATCAGAGACTAATGAATATGAGATTCCTGCTGCATCCTCAACTCCAGTCAAACCACCTGAAGCACAAAGAAAGAGCATCTTGAGCCTTTCACTGAAAATGGAAAACCATAATGATTACGATATTCTCAACATTAATTCCACAGATGTTTCCCTAGATCAGAACAAAACTGATTTTGATGAAACATCTTCGGTGAACACCGCTGTGAGTGATGCAACAACAGCAGATGAGGGACACAATGAAAACGAGAGTGTTAATGGCATTGGAGCTGAAAAGCAGATAGAAGCCAAAACACATCTACCCCAGAATCCCAATGGTTATGATGAACGTTTTTTTTATAACCTGGGGAGCCCCTCCTTCGGCTTCTCTGGTAGGGAAGGTGAGCAGGGTTACATTATTCTGGATGACCAAGATGACAATGCGGATAAGAGCGAAACATCAAGTTTAGCGGATCCAAGCTCCCCGAGTCCTTTCGGTAATGGCAACCCCATGAAGCCTGGAAAGTCAGGTGGAGAGAAGCTTAGCCACAAGCGCTTCAGGACTCAAATGAGCAACCAGCAAGTCAAAGTTCTCAAGGCTTGCTTTAGTGATTATCGAACACCCACCATGCAGGAATGCGAGATGCTGGGAAACGAAATCGGTCTCCCCAAGAGAGTTGTGCAGGTCTGGTTCCAGAATGCCCGTGCGAAAGAGAAAAAGTTCAAGATTAACATCGGCAAGCCATTCATGATCAGTCAGAACTCCTCGGAAGGCCCAAGGCCCGAGTGTACTTTGTGTGGTACCAAGTATTCCGCTCGCTTTTCCATCCGAGATCATATATTCTCAAAGCAGCATATTGCCAAAGTGCAAGAAACCCTAGGACACCAGATTGACAGAGAGAAGGATTACCTTACTCCTACGACTGTCCGGCAGCTGATGGCACAACAAGAGCTGGACCGCTTAAAGAAGGCCACGGATGTTCTCGGCATGACAAACCAACAGCAGACAGTGACTGAAAAGAATGCACTTCAGGGCCATAATGGGCCTGCAGGCTACACGGGAATCTCCGCCATAGCACCCATGCAGCTGCCTGGGGTAAATGGCCCCCTACCCCTCCCCCTCTTTCCGCCAAACATACCTGGTGAGTTTGCCGTGCGATGAAAGGCCACCTCACACATCACATGTCTCTTCTATGCTTATGACAAGGCTTTAGGCACTTGAAATGAGGGAGGATACTTAGTGCATACAGTGAGGGGACACTATTTTCTGTTCAGATATTTCTAGAGCAACCATGTCTTTTTATTATAATTTTGTATAGATATTGTTTTGTATTTTGTGAAGTTTGTGTCAGTTTTGGTCTATAACAAAAAAAAAACTTGGTACTTTCCAAGACCTTCCCATGTTCAGATATAGATTTCAAGGTTAGTGTATTTCATCGATGTCTGCAATGTCTTTATCACTATATTTCAGCTTTAGCAGCCCCCGGTGCTGGTATTCTTGGGTTTTCCACTACAACCAGCTCTCCCGCCAGGCCTCTGAGCAGTACCCCAACCAAGGCCATGTTGAGTCCTCCACCTCCCCCTCCACCTATAACTCCTGCCAGCAATCCCAATGAGCAGAAGAGTAAAGAGCCTGAGGTGGAAAAGAAGGCTGAGAATCAGAAGAAAGCAGAGGAGAAGGAAGCAGACATCAAGAGCCCAGACATAAAAAAGAGAATGAGGTCTTCGACCTTGCATTCAACTAAAGTCAAAGGTGGTGAGGTGCCAGTGGATACAGCACAGCTGCAGGCACTGCAAAGCGCCGTCACTGGTGACCCTGGGTCCTTCTTAGGGGGACATTTACTGCCCTACTTCCTTCCCGGACTCGCATCGTGTTTCTCACCCCAGCTTCCGGCCGGAGTGCAGGCCGGATACTTCCCACCCTTTTGCGGGATGGAGAGCCTTTTCCCATATGGCCCGGCTGTGCCACAAGCTATCACTGGCCTCTCCCCTACTGCTATTCTGCAGTATCAGCGCTCCCTGCAAGACTCCCTGCAAAAGCAGCAGCAGTCGCAGCAAAGACAGCAGCCACTGCAGAGACAGCAGCCACTGCAGAGACAGCAGAGACAGCAGCCGCAGCAATTGCAGGATCACGCTGCGCAGGAGCATCAGCAGCAGAAACCCAGTCTGGCCCGGCAACAGAGCATGCAGAGCGAAGCCCTCAGACCAAAAGAGGAGGGGAAAGCCGCCAAAGCTGAAAGCACAAAAGACGAGCCCCGCACCGATACCAAAACCTTAGACTTCCTGGACGCTTTCATCCTTCCCTCCGTGAAGCACGAGTTCATCTGTCGGAAGTGCGAGACGCCATTCGCCGATGAGGAGTCAGCACGGCACCACCAGACATCCTTCTGCTACTTTGGCCAGCCGACGGCCGCTCTGCAGGAGACCGTGTTGTGCAGGGCGGCGAGCAGATATGACTGCCAAGCCTGCAACGTGTCTATTGGCGGGAACGAAGCGCTCAGCCAACACCTTCAGTCGAGCTCGCACAAGGAGAAAACAATCAAACAAGCAATGAGAAATGCCAAAGAGCATGCTAGATTATTACCTCACTCTGTCTGCTCCCCTAACCCTAACACCACATCTACCTCGCAGTCTGCAGCTTCTTCTAATAACATCTATCCGCACCTTTCCCACCTGACCACAGCGGCCTGGCCTAGTGCCCTCTTCCCAGCGTCCACCAGGACAGCCGCTTCTTCTCCATCACCTTCTCCACCCATCTCATTGCCTTCAATGGTTACCTCAACTCTGTGCAGCTCCTCAGGCGTCCAGACCTCGCTACCCGGCAGAAGCTGCTCGGAAGAATCCGACAGCAAGTTAAGCCAGAAGCTGGAGGAGCTAGAAAATTTGCTGGAAGTCAAGTCAAAGCCGTCAGCCAGCATGGATGGTAGTTTCAACAGTATACGGATGGATATGTTCAGTGTATAGGAGTGAAAATGGGATCCATTGCTTTAAAAAAAGAAATAAGACTTAAACTGCAGTTCCAAAGTTTCTCTATCCCAAAAATATTCACAGTACCAAATGATTGACTCAGGATTGTTGTTCCCATATTGATAAAGCTGGTAAGCTATGGATTAATGGACAAAGTTGCTAATGCTTGACTGAGTTTTACTGTATGAATATACAGAGGAGGGGAGAAAATAAAATCCCACGAGTTCTTGCCGAACTTGTTTCAAACCAAAACACTCATGACAGCAAGTTGCACATAAGCTGGACTGGTTTCCAAATGCTTGCGTGGGCTGTATGGGACTGATGATCCGGAACTTTGTTTTGGAGAGAAGTTTCTCGTGCTTTAGTTAGGTGGTGATTCAGTAGCTTTAAATTCTCAGGTCGGAACAACATTTTCTCATTTGTAAAGAGCAGCAGGAAGCCAGGGCTTGGCTTTACCAAAACACGTCCGGCATTAAATATGTGGGTGATGTAACTGTTACTGAACAACATATCTTTTTACATCCCCCTCCAAAGCAGTAAGTTGTACCACTGAGGAAGATTCTGGAATGGCGTTGAAATATATGCCCCCGTGTCACTTTTCAGTCCCACGAGCGTGTTTCTTGTATATCTGTAAAGCAACCCCTCCCCCCCATAGACTGTACTAACACCTGTGGCAACACTTGTTTATTTTCTCTCTTTACCTCTGATAACACCCTTTTCCAAAGAGGTAATAATCCTAGTTTTGATAGACTTTGATAGAATGACGTGGACATTTTTATTCCTTAGTGACCTGCTATCCCGTCAAGGTGCGTGCTTGTGTCTGGACTACAGTGCACTTAATTTATCATCTTTAATTTCACTTAGATTTTAATTTATTTGTAACTTCTCGGTAGATTGTTCATAATTTAATAGTGTTTTTTTCGTGTGTGTGTGTGTGTGTGTGTTTATACTTATGTGTAAGTGTAGCAAAGCAACATTTTGGTCTTTTCTTTGTCATTTTGACTCATAGCATTTCAGACATATTTAAAAATGTAACAAAGTAGAACCACATACTTGAAACTACATAAGTACAAGTTGAACAAAGAATATTTATAATGCTATAAATATTTACTTCTTGTGAGCAAAGAAGCTGCTTTGAGAAAGGGGACTAAAACGGTTCTTTTGTCAGTGATTTATATTTTTTATTTTCCTCCTGCTGTTTGTCAGCCAAACACACTTCCAAACACAGTGTCATTTAGCAGATAGCTAATTGTACTTCTCAATACTTTGGGCCCTGTTGATTTTCCTGTCTCATTTCATCATGTATAAAGTATTATCCTTTACCGACATTTTGCTGCTACTCTGCAACATAGTTTCTGCTTGCCTTGGATTTTCGACTTTCTATTTGACATACGACTGACTCATGAAATGCTTTGGTTGCCTTTTTTTTCCCCTTTTCCTTTTTTTTTGCCGTGGATCTGAAACAACGTGAAAGCTGTCGAGGCTGTTCAGTTTTACGAACAACCTTCTGGTTCTGCGAGGCTGGTCAACGCGATTCATTCCAAAGTAATGGATGGCCATTTATATGAAAGTAAAGGCTTTTGGACAAAGAGAAGTAAGCAGTTGTACATATTTCTGGTCGGCCGTGCATGGTACAAATGTATTAATTATGAAGAAACGCAAATCTGTATCGCTTTTGATATTCCTATTCTGAGATGAACAAGTAGCATGTAATGCAACTGTTTGACAGGATACATCAAATTTTGCTTATAATAAAAATCAAATAACATTTTCATTTTTTTTTAATATTGTACAGGTTGTTTTGTTGAAGTTTTGAGTGCTATTGTCACAGCGATTTTTATTCTCCGCATTTTTATGTGAACTTTTTAAATGTTCTTATTTGTATTTTTAGTATTTTTACATTAATTTTAATCCTGACGACACTTTTTGATTGTTTCAAAAGAGATGTCTTGGGTGCAATTTTGCCTCTCTAAAAGTAGGGGGCACTGTCCTGATTCCAAAGGGTCTCTGTTTAGGGTTTGCCTTTCTCTTGAATGTGGGTCAGCAGTCGGAGACTGAGCTGTTCGTTAACACAGCAGATAGGCGTGTTGGCATGGAACAGATTGCTTCCCACGTAAAGGACTGGTAAACAAACCGAAACTTGTATAACGGTCCAATAAATAAATGTATACACATGGCAACCGAACCAAAAACTTTCTAGGGATGGATAGTGTCAACCTAAAGAGGACAGCTTTCAAGGGGTGAAATGAGGCTGCTGTCCTGAATATCAAAGGGATTAACACAGCGCAATTATCCAAAAAGAAAAGGTAAAGAAAAATCCTTTCCAAGCCTGAGTAACGTAAGAAAATGCATCCTGAGGTTTTATTAAAGAGCTGTCCATCTGGCGAGAACTTTAAATAAACGAAACCAAAAATGTTATTGATGTTTATAAATATATAAATATATATATAGAGTAGTCACACTAGTTTTTGTTACTGTAATGTTGAAAGTCTCAACTGTACTGTATTACAGTTAAACATGGTTTTGAAAATTCTTTTCATTTTGTCACAGACCTGTTGTCATAGTTGAAATGATGTTTATCGTAGATGGTATTCGAACCCGCTTCTGTTGGAAGGCGATGGTTCCTTCGGTATGTCTGTTATTCAGTGTGATACATTAAAGTCTATCTGCAAACCAGGTTTCTGTGTGTGTGTGCCAGCCTTCCATCTCACTCTTTCCCTTCTTTTTTTCAATACCCCCACGAATGGTAATCAGCGGCTTGAACGCGAGAAGGCCACAGCGCTTTTAATTCGTCATCACCGCTAGATGGAAACGTCTGCTTTTAATTTGTATATGATTTACTGAAGTCCTGTATAAGCGAATGTGGCTGGCCTCTGGTTTGTAGAAGGCAGGACGTAGTCTGATGCCTAACATATGAACTGTTAATTCCATTTGCTTGTGAAAGAGCCAAAGCAGGAGACTGATATGGGGGTTAAAACCGAGGTCCTGACTCCAGTTAGGTGGTGTAGGGAAGGTTCTGGCGTCCTCTGAGCTTTGTGCCTGTGTGTCTGACATTTACTGGCTTTTGTGATGAAAAATCTCTTTTTCAGTTGAGGTATATTGTGAAAATCTTAAACAATATTTGCTTGATAAATGGCTCATATATGTGATATTCTGCAAGAGTATAAACCAAATTTTGCCTACAAGGTATATTGTCTTTCTGTAAATTTGATAGCAATATTTAATTTTTTTTTTTACTCTTGCAGGAAATAAGTCACTGATCTTTACATAATTACATGATTAAAGTCACATAGAGAAGTGTGTAATTTTGAAATCATTTCAGATGTGTGTGTGCTTTTTTTTGGGGGTGGGGGGGCTTCTTGACCTTGGTGGAAATATCCCATAATATGAGCCCATCTCTGTTTAATCTCATTCCTGATATTGCTCCAAAGAACTTCCCCGTACATTTCCTCAGACGCATCAAAAGGTAGCCATGTTGGGGTAATTCCATTGTGCCTGACCTTTGCCGAGAACAGTTCTGAAAGAAGTTCCATTATAATTTTTCCTCTCTGTACTTTTTTGTTCCTGTCATCTGCCTGTTTCGCGATGCCTTCTGCTGATCCTCGCTGACATTTCAATCACGGAGCTCATTTGATTTGACCCAGATGTGTGTTGTGTTTGAACTGCAGCACTGTGTCATCTTTCTGCACTATAACCCAAGTCACATGGTGTCTGACTCCAGACCACATCTGCCATGCTGTTCTGTACAAATAAATCACCTTTCCTGCAGCTCACAATTTCTCCATTTTTGAGAACATATGCTTTCGACCTTTACAGTAAAAAAAAGGGGGGGGGGGCAAAGTTCTCTATATACATAAGTTTTTATTTACTGTGCACCTTAACATTAGTGCTACACTATTTTGTTTTTATTGACATTTTAGTTTATTTTTTATTTAGCATGAAATTCTATATAGTATTAGGCTTATTGTAGTTTGGTTGTGACTGTCTTTGACGCGTTGCGCGATTCCCTGAAAACTCACAGTCAACAATTATTTTGCTTATATGTTAAATAATTTGCCCCAGTCATTGCAGAGCCCACGTAAATGACAGGGTTTTTCTGGAGGTGGTGTCTGCTCAGCAGACTATGAAATTAGCTATGCAAGTCAAACTGTGAGCTTATTTTATACAGACAGATCACAGGAAAATAGACCTCTGCCACCTCAAAGAATGTAAAACAAACCTGAATGGCCACACTAATACATGATGTATTTAAAAGTGTATGTATAATACATAATATATGTATGAGTGTGTATCCAAGGATAAGGCACACAGCTGGTCATTCCACACATATGCAGGCAGAGACAGTAATTTTTTAAAATAATAATTGAAGACCCCATCTGCTCTCTGAGTACTGTGGTTGACTAGGGCAGATTAGATGTTTTGAAAATACAGATGGTCCTATATTTACACAGCACGTAACCTCAGTATTGCACAGCCGACACATTTTTAAGGTTTATGTAACCTAAGGTTCGTGTGTATGTGGTTTATAAGTAACTTTACTTGTATCGGACTTGTTCACTTATTTTAGTTTCTGTGTTAGGAGGAAGACTGTTCTGGAAAATGGTACCTCTTGTCTGCGTATTCTGTTCATCCTTGTGGATGAAGAAGCATGCACCGGACTCTGTCATGCGGTTTGCTGAAACTTTGCAGAGAGAGAGAGAACTATTTACCCATAAAGATGCAGATTCTGTCGTCAGGCAGAGAGAGAGCCCTGCTTTTGGGCTATTCTGCCAGAAGGGAACAGCCTTTAACGATTTATTCCCTGGCTCTGAGCTTCCTGAGACGCGACAACAGAGGGGGCCGTACCAGGGGGGTTCTCAGAAGCACCCTCCGTGTGCTGGGTAACGGAGGTCTGTAACCACTGAATATAACATCTGAAGATGTGTTATTGTTTAATGAGTCTTTTTTTGGTGGTCCCCACCATATCGAAGTGGCCTTGCATATTCCCAGTGGAAAACCTGCAATATTCTCCTATGCTGCTGCTTATCATCATTGACAATGATAATAGTAATAATAATGTAAAGCAGCATTCGTTTACTGTGTGCATGTGTACACTTAAAAGGTCTGCCTTATTATTCTTAATTTTCCCGCCAAATAAAATAGTTACATTTCAGTGATCCCATAAGCCTGCTATGTAGAATGCACAGGAATTGGAAATGGTAGATTTAGTGCAAAACTTGAAACTAATTGTGATACTACAACATGGGAGACGAGTAATTACCAGGCAATATCTTACTGACTTTAAAGATACAGCTTTAGAATAGTTTTCCTACTGTCTTTTAAGGACCATACATTTTGTACTGAAAGTTAAAATATTTGTCAGAAGTTCTGCAGCTCATATTGATGCAATGGCCACAGGAAAAAAAATCATAACCACGGGGCATAACCGTTCTGCACGAACAGTCCTCCTGGATAATGCATGTGTGAAGTGCGCCATGTTTGCTACACAAACCGTGTTCGCCAGAGAAGGAGAAATGGCTCGACTTTGAAAGGAAAGTAGTTAAGCACAAGACGGCCAATCATGATGTGAACTCACTGTTATTACTTTTTTTAATTTATGACCTTTAATGCATTTTTTATTATTTGCAGCCCCCCCCCCCCGCCTTCGCCAGTATTTTACCGTACCTGTTTAACAGTCCCGCCGCAGCGATGCCTTACCTGTCCCGCGCGCGCTCGGCCCGGCCCTTCAACAAAGGGCATTTTATAGCTAATTTGTTTCTCGCGCTGGAAACAGCGCCATGGTAACTGCAATAAACATGTCACCTTCTCATAACATGGCTTCGGCTTTTAAGAGCGTTCAACAGCTTTCCCGCTCTTTACAAGCGCCTCCCCGTCTCTGCCGCTCCTGCGTGCGCGGCTTCCCGGGGCGCCGGCTCGGGTGCGACTCGGGGAGGGGGGGGGGCTCCGCTTCAGCGTGCATCATGAAAAGTTAATGCGGGGGGAGCCTATCGTCCCATAGCAGCGACTCTATTTTTATATTTTATTTGTCGTCTCTGAATTACACGACTGAGTACGTGGTTCGGTCGCTTCGCCAAGGCTTGCGACGTAGCATGTCGGCGCTGCCGGCGATGGCGGAAACGCGGCGGTCCTTTGTTTTCCCTCGGCCGACTACATGTACGAGGGCCGTCTGATCTGACAGCGCCGGCCTTTGATCGCCATTATTTCTCCATCCATCCCGTCTCCGCCCCCACTTATAGGGGACACAGAGCAATCGACGGGCTTTTCTGCCTCCATGCCCCCCCGCCCGCTTTCCCTTTTTATTGCTTTCCATTTTGGACTTTCTGTTATCAACATCATAAATGCAGCCATTCTTTCTGCCCGAATCCCTGCTGTTAATTTTGGAGGCTATCAGTGGTTTTATTTGGGATATTTATCATTGTTCTGCTTGTAAGCAGAGAATTTATTATATTTGCAGATTTTTTTTAATGTACTTTTCAGCAATAAGAGGTGCTGCCCAAGCGGTCTCTCTATCTCGATTTCAATATAGTTGCTCAACTTAATCTTAGTTCACTGGAAAATACGCTAAATTGCGCGCGTGGTTATTATGCGCGCATCTAATTCGATATGGCAGGTAAGTAAAGCATGCGATCTGTTTCATATTGATTATCTTAAATGTCGAGATGTTGATGAACTTCAGAGCCAGACAGTGCTGTGTCTGCAAGCGGGGGGTACCAGCATCTCAGCTTGTGTCCCTGATGGCCATAACGGCCCCTTTCATAATGGCTGCGCTCTCGGCCGCACAAATGCACCTGTGTCACCTTTATTTCGGGATAGGGGGGACCCGCCAGGCCTTGCCGGGAAACGGCGCTCTCCGCTTAATCACATCATAAAATAAGCCGGCTCAGTTTTGCTTTCATTATTACTATACAGTATCTCCCTGCTCTCCGGTGAGCGTTTTATATTTTATATGCACATTGCTTCACGTCAGGCTCACAAGGGGCATTTGTTTAAAAGGATTGAGAAATAATAAAAAAAATCTTGCATGTCTAGACTTTTCAAATAAAAGGGAATTGGCAGGCATCGTCAGGCCGGGAGCGCCTGCACCACCGCGCCGTTATTGAAGCGAACAGATGAGACCGCGAATACGGTCCTGATTTAAATAACCGCCGTGGCTTTCAGCGGACTCGCTTTATTATTTTTTAAATACGTCCTGCACCACCGATATGAGTCTGACTTCGTAAATGGTTAGAAATAACCGACGTTTTGCGGTGTTTTCTGGGGGTGGTGGTGGTGGTGATCGATCAATTATTTCTGGCCTATGTATGAGAAAACGCTTGTTTGTGGCATTATGTAATGGCCTGCGAGTCGTCCTTGAGTTTACATACATTTATTTATTTTAACATGGAAAATAAACTGATTCCAGGTCCACTGGGGCAATCTGCGTGTTTACTTTTCAAATAATTAATTGTATGAACTGACTATGGAAACACCCACTGGGCAAAAACGAGCTTAACGAGTATGAAAATTTTAGAAGCTTTATTTAAAAAAACAAAAACAATGGTGTGTTTTGCGCACAGCATACGACGTTTGTGGGTTTTTTTCTTCGTTATTTTCACGTATACCTCGTGTGTTTTGCGCATGAGGCTGCGGGAGATGTCGAGGCACGCTTGGGGGGGGGGGGGGATTGTGACGCCGAGGAATGCTTGACCCAACATGCTAATGCGGAACAAATTGCCTCAGCCGTGGCCCCTTCCTGTGCACACCTGCAATATTTACAGCCATGGATCATAAACAAGATGGTGGATACACTCCATGCAGTTATTCCCATCCCCCCTCCTCCACCTTTAGTCCTAGTCTGTGTTTGTCTGGCTGTAATTATGACAACAGAAGGGAAAAGGCCAGGCACATGTACCGTTGCCATGCTTCCATTATGTGGGAATTGCTGAGAGATTTAATCTCATATACAGCTCTGCAGAAGTGCCACAGAACCCATCTGAACATTGTGGTGGTTACTGGGGATTCGGATAACGTCGCCATTGCTTACCCCCTAGAAAGGGAGCGCTGTTTTACCAGCCGTCTCCCACGGACATGCTCAGGGCCTCTCCTCGCTGTAATCCGCTGCACCCGCTTTGCTCTCACACTCACCATGCATTTAAAGTTTGTCTCACGCTAATCGCAGATCTCCTAATTGTCCCAGTTCATTTTGCTCCATGAAGGAATACCTCTTGTGGATTCACCAGAATAGCACCGGGCGGGTAGAGGTCCATTGGGATGTAAAATGATGGCTGATGGAGCTGGGACCATCCAACTCCGGTTCTCCAATGGCTCCACACTGCAACTCCGGGCAGGATGGCGAGCCGCGTTACAAATTACCGGCGCTTAAGGGCCTTTTAATGCACCTCAGCATGCTTGGAGGCCGCATCTATTACCCCCGGCCATGACCCAAGTACTGAGTGGCCTGTGAGGGCTAAGTACCAGTTAAAAGGCTTGGGTGGTGGACAGGGCTGTCAAACACAACGACCGATCAATGGATCGATCAGGACGAGGCCAGGAGCAGGAGGCCGGTCTGATCCAATGAATGGAGGAATCGATTGATGTGTTTCTTTTATTGTAAAGAAAGGAAAGAAAAATAGTGTCACAAAAGGGACCAGCTTGGCTATTTCAAGTAGCGGAATGTTACCCTAATTAGCAAACAGATAATTCCTTCCTTAATTAAGTTTAGATGGCACGGTCTGCAATCATGAAGTTTCCGGCAGAAATTGCAGACCCGGTGGGGCACCGTATTCCCCCGATTTCCGAGGCTGAGGATGCAGGAGCGGGAGTCAGGTGTCACCGCGCTTGTCGCTGGTGACGCTCCTAAGTGCAGCTCTCAGGAAGTCAGGCCCCTTTGGAGTTTTCAGACAGTTGGTAGTGCTTATGTCTGATATTTGGACAGGCGTGTTCCCTGCACTTTCCGTGGATGGTTTTTAAACAGGATTAATATCCGTATGCTACTATCAGGCGTGTTAATATGGAGATATGATTTTAATATTAATGTACAGTATTCCTGAAATGATAGGAATAAAAATACACTCGACGTTTTGAAGCAGTTTGCGTTCCAGTGGCCTGATCTGAATACCTCGGCTGCGCATTCTTTGTAAAATCCGCACCATGTTGTCTCAATCAAATTCAAAACAGTTATTAAAAATTTTAAAGGCATTTCAAATGAGTGCAAGCCACAGGGATGTTTGAAGATTATTTGGAATTTTATGTGTATTAGGTACAAATGAGCGGACAGCACTAGACAGGGCTGAAACCCATTTCACCTCAGACTCATTAATGAGCAGACGGTGAGGTAATCCCCCGTAATTCCCTTTCTGTCGGTTCATCAAAGTGCTCACTTTCTAGGCCAATGTGTCCTGGTGCTGTCATGTCCTTTTTGACGTGCTATTTCTGCCATGTTTTTAATAGTAAAAAGGATCATTGCTCACCCAGCCAAATGTCTGAGTCTATTTAACACAAATCGTCTGGCCATCATTCATATTTGGAATATGCCTGTCAGTGGATGGATCAATATTCATACGAATGCTTCATAAAAGTGCTGTAGAACAAATGCTTACGAGATTCCCTGCACTCAATACAGAGAATTAGCTATTTGAATTTGCAGATAAATTCATCTTGATTGTAATTTCGTGCAAATGGAATACTTATAAAATCCACATATGATGCATGACTGAAGTGATTTGACTATTGGCAATGAAGAACGCCATTTCCTCCTACCATCTTGACAAAATTATACATTTTTAGAATTGTACATGTTCTTTGGAAATATTATCATTGGCCTACATTATATGTATGTCCCAATTTTTGAAATTCATTCCATTAGCCTCCAGAGTCAAATTAGTGGACACATTTCATACGTGTAATCACATAATAATATTCATCAACAAAATGGGAAAACCTCAATTCCAGTTCAGATTAAAATATGCCTGCACATATCCAGTGGGTTCAATGCATGCCTGGATTCTAATGGAGCTCTTTATCTGTAAAACTATTTAATCAGATAAATTAGCATTGAGCATTAAGGCTGTGAGTTTGAGTGCTAAAGAAATGCTGATGAAATGGCAAATCCAGGTAGGATTGGGCCTCTAAGGTACAGTTTGCATATTTGGTTATGGAAATCTGTAACAAAAATATACCACGATGATGGTTCTGAAGGAGTTCAAATTTGTGTGTTTGATGTTTGTTACGTAACATGGGGTGGATAGAGAGCATTGTCTCTGCAGAGTTAAAGACAAGCACAGAGGCGTACAGCATTTGCAAATGTGTCGTTAATGGTGAAACGGTAACAGCGGTTTGCGTGCCGTCACACGTGGGTTGCAACAGATAAGTTAGCTAAGGCCACAGGCTATTATCGATATCGTCGGGGCCTCTGGAATGTTCTTCCAATGCCAATGTGATCCTCATCCCATGCAAGGGCTAGCTGTGGAAGCAAAGCATCCAAAATCACGATTCCACTAAGCTTGAACGCCACTGTATTTCAGGAGAAATCGTCCCACGATGTAAGTATGACATCATCATTATTGGTCAAGTAATTTAGGACGTTGTCCAGTAATGATGCAAATGAGGAATGTAATGGGAAGTTGGCCATGGCTTTTAAGAGGCCGCGCGCCTGCAACGAACGATATAACCCAGATGTGTACCCAGAAAGGTTGTCGGATGAAGAAAGGGGGTGCGCTGCTGCTCCCAGGAGAAAGGCGATACACCTGAGAGTCATCATTAATGCACAAACGCGAACGGGGAAAAGGCTAAATCTATAAACCATAAGTCACTTTGGGTAAAAGCGTCTGCCAGAGCACCAAGATTTAGGAAACAAATGGATTGTGATTTAATTAACCTTTTTTGCATTACAACTATCACTTGGAAAAGTGAGGCAGGTTCCAAATGAGCTTCTATACATAGAGTGACCAGTTTGCTTAATAATCCGTCGCCCTGCGGTTCCGCTTCTGCACATTCCGCGGGGCGCAGACCCCGAGCAGATACAGCGAGCCGTTCCGATCCGCGTGCCGCATGGCGCCGTGCCAGCTGGCCATTTGCTCCTCCCGCCGTGTGAGTCCCTCTCCTCCACTCTAGGTTAATTATGCCAGAAGCAGCTGGTTAATTGACATCGATGCTGAGTGACATTATTATCCAAGTGCATCCCGCTTTATGTTAAATAAAACTGCAGAATGTAAATGTCAGCTGGGGGAAAAAAATACCAGAGGTGAACAGATTCAAGCAGGCCTGGTTTTCCCTGTCTAGGGCCTGACCTTGGTCTTGAATTTGCGTGTTCCCTGAAGCCTTAAGGCCTTGCTGAAAGAGTGAACCTGGGGGCTTGACGATGTTGGATTACCGAAGACATTAAGTGCTTGTTTAGATGTGTAAATGTTGTGTCACCCCTGATGATCATCGCAGCTGGTTTGGAAGGAGGCCAACGAGGTCGGCTGATGGGGAAGGCAGTGGGGCGCTGTAGGCCATGTCAGGCCACAGTATTGAGCATCAAGTGCAGGAGCAACAAGCAGGTAAGTGTCTACGAATACTTCCCGCAAAGACGGTCTGCTCTAAATGAGCCCATTAAGTCTCCCTTTCTCAACTTCCACAAACTTCATTAATATGTTCAAGTTATTGCGCATTAACTGGTCACGCCACATTATCTTTGATGGGGCCAAGTGTGGAAATGGGGAACCGGAGCCACAGATGTAGTGCCTGCGTTCCGTCACCGAGCGCCGGCACATAAATTAAAGAGATTAAGCTACGCACAGGAAACATAAACTGAAAGATCTAAGTGCAAGTGCGGCACAGAAATCTCCAAAGGAAAACCCAAAATAGCCTGGTGAAATCTCAAGAAAGGGGGCCGATTTCTCTTAATAAATAAACTATGTTTTTTTTATGCTGATGTCATTTCCTTTTTTAGAATGGAATTTGTGTTCTAACGTCTTCTCGCTTCTACACAATAAAAAAAGAATTTGAGTAAATGAGCCATTTTTACTCAGGTTTCTAGTCCCTCTGCAGTACAGTTTCCACCAGCTGCATACATACATGCATATTGACAAATATACAATAAAACCAACCATTAATGTTAACAATGTGAAAAGATATCAATTTAAACACTAGTAAGTAACAGCGAAATGGGAAATGGTCAGATTATGAATATGGTGTTTGTCTCTGATAAGTTGACCGTCTGGATTAGTTAATCGTTTGTGCCACAACACCGAATTTTGTCTTCTTCATCCATTATTAGTGGGATTTGGACTTAATTAAGCACTAAATTACTTGATCAAATGTCTCTGATGAGTGTTTTTGCAAGTGTTTTTGCATTGTTGCATGTGAAGTTATACATGAAAGGAGAATGTTTATCCCCATTGATATTAAATTCAGAGAACAACCATATGATTACAGTAGGTAAATATTGCTATTTTTTTAATCTGCTGGATTCACTCTTTATTTTTTAATGCATATGTGGCTATCGCTGATGATATGCCTCATAATCAGTGACATAAACAGACTGTCCATGGTGCCCCTTGCATCCTGGCATAGATCACAGGCTCCCCAGGCTGTGCATTGGAGATATGTGGTTATAGGAAGATGGGAATCAATATATATCCATCAAGCAATCACGCATTATTATGGCTGACAAGAGCCGTTTTAATACCTGTGTCTGCATAAGATGATATAAAACCTAAAGTGGTTATATCCTAAAGTGCGTAGAGTAACTGCATTTTATTATCATTACACTGAGATGCACGGAGTAACTGCAGGATAGCAGTGTAATAGCGTAAACAATGCACAGCTATTATGGGATGTATCCCAGCTAATAGCTCAATATGTGCCTGTTTTCACTGTATTTCTTACTAATGGCTGGCAGTTCCATTATCACGGCTGTCAGAAAAGGTGTTAGCATGACACGTGAAAGACACATTAACCTTAACGGGATGCCGGTTTTTTTTTTTTCTAGCTGGTCACATGGGACCAGCAACAGACAAAATCTTGGTCCTCATGCCAGGTCGTCGCGTTGAAATCTGACCACATAACTTGGCGTCAGATTTCTGCCTGAGGTGCTTAGTCAGACATTAGGTTTACGTTGCGGCACACAATTAGCAGCCGTGACTTTCCCATCCCAGCCCCTGCTTCTGCAGCTTTAATCGGCAGTTCAGGGCTGCTTGCGTCAGGACAACGCAGGGGGGGCGGACGGGCGATGAAGGTGAGTCATATTTGTTTGAAAGCCGATTAGAGGCTTGTGTCGGCTGTGAAGGAGGTCTGAGAGTCAGCACTTTGGTAGGTCAGTTTCCAGATAATATGAGTGAACTGGCAGAGTTAGCAGTAGTACTAAACAAGAGAACGCAACAGGATTGTCACACAACAACATCAAGTTACGGCTTCAAAATTTGCGAACTAATTCAGAACTAATCCATCACCTCTCTCATTAAGGCCAAACCAAAACTGTACTTTGTGAGGTTCACAAAGCCAGAGTTGCTGGCTGGGCTGCTGCCATTTGGAAGCATGAGACGTCAGCCCCAGAACGACGGGGGAAGAGCTGCAGCCTGGTCAGCCATCGCTCACCCTCTCTCCTATACCCAGATGCCATGATGTTTGCAGAACGTCAGAGGATTTCAGCTGCGGCACATGGTCCATGATGGTGAGGACAGCCGTCTCTTGGTGGTCAATGGGCTGATGTTTGCTTGTGTGAACATTTGCTGGCCGCTGACGAGGTGACAGGGACACACTGTGGTATTATTGCCTTGGTTTCTTCATGATGACCTCATACACACTATTAAACAGATCAACGTCAAACTCCTCCCCCAGCTTCGTGTCACCTGATCTAAACACCATTATGTTTTTGTTGCCAGTTAGTTCTGGACGACAGTATGAAGTAGATTGTTCTGAATTAAAAGTGCGACCCTATCGCTTATGAAGTGTTCGTGCTATATCCTCTGCCAGACTTCACACAGACACCGAAATACCTGCTTTAATTTTTTTGTTTCCTGGTAGGTTTTACATTCCATTTTTAAAAATGTTTTTGTTTTTCTTTTTAACCATCAATGAGAACAAAATGATATCAATATGTAATATAAAGGTTTAAAAAGCATTTGATTGATGAAACATGATTATCAAAATAAGCAGAAAATAATAACAATAATCTGATTCTTTTCATGATGTTTTGATGTGTAATTATCTGCTGCCAGGGCAATATAATTGTGTTCAGCAGCAGTTCCAGATGAAGAGCAGATGCAGTGTAATCCACAATAATTTTGTGAAATTTGCAGCAGTATCTCTGGCCCTATAGTCAACAAATTGCCAAGTTATTTATCTTATATCCTTTTTTTAAATTATTATTATTATTTTTTTTGCTCGATTGAACAAATTCTCGTTTCAAACAACAGCATATTTCTCCTGTGCCTCTCTGGACACTGGATAACTAAAATGAAAATGTGTGATTCCCTGCAAATTCCCAGCATTCCCGGCGGTCGTGGGCATCTCACTGGAAGCTGGGCATTCAAATTTTGATTTATCTACAATGACAATAGATATATATTGCATTCTATTCTATTCTAAAATGTAACCACTTAAAGGAAAGAATAGTAATGGGAAATGCAAACAAGCAAGCAAAAGGAGATATTATTGCTGTTGTGTGCTTTATGCATTAATATTATTTGCTACTACTAATTGTACATAATAGAATAATAATAATATGTTTCATTTATAAAGTACTTTGCACTAGGACAAAATCTCAAAGTACTGATATAGTTAAAATAAGACAATCAAATGTTTATGGTTGGACAGTTACAGATTACTGTCCAAGTTACCACATACTACCACCGGAAGAAAAAGATTAAGCTAGAATTGACTCCATGATGGTGGTCTTGCTATGCGAAGACCTGACTTGCCGGCAGGGACTACAACAAGGCGGGGTCACATTTTCCCTTTATTGACTTTTGCAGGTGTTTGTCTTCAATGGAGCCTGTTCTTACATAGTGTGGCAAACAAATCAATACCCTGCAGCGGGTCCAAAGAGTGGATGTGACAGGCCTGATCCTCGTCACGCCGCGGACCGCTGGATCGCCGGACGGTGATTTATACTCCTGCTTGCTGTTTTACATGCCCCCGCATGGGAAAGTCTTTAGGTTCATCCGTCTGACCCGCTGAGCGGATATTGATCAGCACTTATTTAATGAGTTAGTCAGATAATCTGCCAAATAAATATTAGGCATCACTGTAATCTTAAATGGGGGGGGGATTTTTTGTCACGGAAAAAAATTCTCTTTATTTGGCCTGTGAGTATAGCCTTTAAATGTCTCTGAAATAAGGATTTGGCAGGCCCACAGCTGGGTCCAGCAGTTGTACCCTTCAGCGACGAGCCTAATTCCATGCGTCCCAAAACATAATGGGGCTCTGCAGATGTGTGTAGTGTATGGTGTTAGGCTGTGTGAGTTAGGGGGCACCTGTGAATAAAAACATCTGCTTAGCAACAGAATAATGCAACAGAATAATGCCACGCCCCCCCCGGCCACCACACGCTCAGTAAGAGTCAGATTCTGTTACAACTGCGTGTTTGTGTTCTGATTGCAGGCATACGGATCCTATTGGTATAAGAAGCACTGCCACCGCGAAGCAGCCGTCACCCCCCCACCCCCCCCTGCAGGGTCTGCCCGTCTCCGAACGCCTCCCCGGCAGGGTGGCTTCGACATCTGCTGGTCCAGGACACGACTGCTGTCAGCCACCAGAGTGGGGGGCTCACCGGAGCAGTTGGCAGCATGGCCGCCAGCCAGCTTGTTACCATCTGTGTGCCTGACATTTCCCCACTAATTAACAGCGGGGTTAATTGTTCCGGCGGGTTGAAATGGAGTGTCTAACATCACCCAGGGGAGATGCGGCAGAGCGCCGGAACGGCAGGGCGGCGGGGGGGCTGGGGGGGGAGGCGCTTGCTCCTCTGCTGCCGCTGCAAGCCGCGGACGGCTTCTCAGCAGGCGAGAGACGGGCACTCCCTCCTCTCGGCGAATTACGGCACGCCACGCACAGCACCCCTGGCTCAGAGAGGCAGGCAGGCCTCTGGCCCAGAGCGAAAATGGGGCGGCAGGGCCGTAGATTGGCGGCTGGTGCTGCTTGGCCTTGCTGACGGGAGCGTCAGACGGCTGTTACGTGGCCAGCGAGCAGCTTTTGCATACACAATGCGCCGTCTCAGTCTGCTGTGCCCACGGGGGGATTAGCTAGCCAGTTAAGGTACGGTAAACACTGACATATCATACTAGGGGCATCATTAATGAATATACTCTCTGTTTACAGATAGGTAAGTGAACTAAAAGAACTGTTAAAAAAAAACTTTACTTAAGTTATTGTACTACTGCTGGAAGAAAAATATTAACCAAGCAGATAAGGGTCTCTCTTTAGATAAGTAATTTCATAAGAAGCATATATGCATTTTAAATTTAATTTGTTTCTCAGGGCAGTTTCAGAGTAATACGATCCTTTGTCTGTGTCCGTGTGCTTTTACTACCTCAGAAACCCAAAACGAGGGTCATACAGACAGCAGGGTCTGTTGAGCAGGGATTCGAGATCAGTCAAAATGAAGCAGTGACTTACTACTATAATAATGTTGCTTGTTTGCAGCCGCTAGGATATGCGTTGCTGTGCTGTGCGCCGCGCATTAAGCCCTGCATTCTGTGTGTTAAGCCCTGCGCTCTGTGTGAGCCGCAGCATTCTGTGTGGTGCAGCTCGTTGCCCGTCGCATTTCTTATTGCGAGTTGTTTTCCTTTGACAAATTCGAAAGGGTCTGTAAAGTGCAGGCTTGGTACAAGAGGTGAGATGCAGCCCACACCGTGTGTGATACATTTATCTTGAAACGCTGTGTGACCCGAGGGCAAAAAGCACACTTTGCATGGAGTGAAAAACACATAAACAATATATTTATGCAGTCAAAGAAAAACTGTGCAAAAACAGCTGATTACTGCACTTGCATATTTAAGTAAAAATGCAGTATTGATTAATCAATAACAGGATATGAAAAATCCCTAACCTCTAAATGTTTAAAAGCAGCAAGAAAGAAATTCATATAACTCTTAATTTTGAAAAAGGAAACTTTTTTTCTCTGAAAATAATGTATATATTTCAATTAAAATAGTGAAACAGTACTTCTGTTTTCCACAATGGCTCAAGAAAAATAACAGCAATTACAGGGTGCATTTATCACACTAAAATGCGTTTCTGACTACAGCCGTCATCACAAGTTACTAACAGTTTGATTGATGCTGTAGTTATCTTCTGTGTGTGCGTGCGTGCGTGTGCGTCTGTGTGTGTGCGTGTGTGTGGAGAGAGAGCACAGGAGTGTGACACAGGTACATATGTGGGCACAGAATGTCTCTGGCTTCTCGCACTCAGAGGTTTGTTGAAGACATTTTCTGTAGAAAAGCACCAGAACTTTAGCAACAGTGAAAACGCCTGTTGATCAAAGTCTGTGCATAAGCAGGGCAGCAAAGCGGCATCTGAAGGTACAAAGGCTTCTGTCCAGCGCAAATCAAATGGCAAGAGCCTTGCCTGTGAGGCAAGCGTGCGAGTGAGCGCACCAGGGGCCGGACGCCGGACATGAGCCTGCGAGTGAGCGCACCAGGGGCCGGACGCCGGACATGAGCGTGCGAGTGAGCGCACCAGGGGCCGGACGCCGGACAT
>JABFEB020000119.1:264171-280747 GCA_019775895.2 Stomatorhinus ivindoensis
ACCCACCCACCAAGCCCCCACATACCATTGTCCAGATGTTCCAGCTTCTCACAGTGACATCTGGAGGCTGTGGACCTGTATTGATTGATCACATGGTGTCCCTGTGGCAGAGCTGACAGAAACCCTATTGATTAGCTTTTAGCTGAACTTCCTGTAGGCTGTTGTTGGCGCCCCCATGTGGGATGGCGAGGACGCAGCTCGGCTAGCTGCAAACCTGAAACGATTATCTGCTAATTACAGCATTCAGTCCCGAGTCATAAACAGAAATTAACTCTGTGCTGTACTCATTTTTATGGTTGGCATGAATACATACAGCATTTTGAAAAGTATGTCTGTTTTTTTAATAATGGATAATAGACAGATAACACTAATTGACATTTATTTTTGTAATGTCCAATTCCCCTATACATCAATAACAATTTACCCCGGCTTTAGTGGCAGTGATAGCAGCCAAACATTCTCTGTAGTTATCGGTCAGTTGATCTGAGGTCATGAGTTTTATTTGCACAAAAGTGTTCTGAGGGCAGAAGGAAAAAATGATTGTTTCCGAGATAACCAATCAGATTGTAGAGTAGGTGGGGCGAACCAATCAGATATCATGGTCCTGCCTCCTCTAGTTGCTAGACATGACCTCTAAAATCTGATTGGTTATCTCTCTGAACCAACCATTTTCCCTTCAGTAAAACTGACAAGCTCTCTCCGAGCCCCACAGAGCTGTTTCAGCCCAGTTCACCTTTGACATTCGTGCCGAAGCAGTCCATTGCAGGATGTTGACTGAACCATCCCTAAACTTTAACACCTTTTCTGAGTTCTTCTGCCAGCTGAGAGTAGATCATTGTGTTTTGGGTCTTCCTGGATGACTGTTGCAGTATAAGGACAGATGGCCTGAAATTCTCATATTACAGAATATTATTTGGGGTCACCTTTGTGTTATTTATGGTTTGGTGGACCCTATGAATGATTCTGTAACCCTTTGCCAATGCATAGGCTTGTTTTGGTTTAGTTTGATCAGGTCAGTGTGCCCCAAACCCTGGGCGTTATGCCGCATTTGGAGGTTTAGGGGCAATCGCCACTCCGATGTGTACTTAAGGTGTGTGGCCCAAATCAAGGCAAATCGTTACTTTTAAAATGGGCCACCCTGCTTGCTGTTTTATAATTAGGACAGCATTTTTGATTGTCTTGTACTCAAAGCAAGTATAAAGAAGCGTGAAATTAATTTATTCCTCTCTGAATATCGCCTTTACCTATAGCAATCCACAGACACATCTGATTAAATTTAACGTGAGAAATGTGAAAAATTCTGAAAGTCGCAGATGTGTATGGAGATGAATAAATGGTTTGAGAATAGGCCCACACTCACTGTCCACGGTGAGATCCAGCCTCTTACTGGGCAGTTTTCACTGCGATGCCGCCTCTTCTGTTTTGATTGTCCTGTTGAGATTCCTCTGATTTTGATTGTGAATTCCACGGCCTGTGATTAGGGATAGAACTTTTTTTTTTTTTTTTTTACTGTTTTTTTTTCCTGCTGTAGAAAATTGGCATTTGATAAAGGTCAAATAAGGATAAACATAATATGGTTTTACCTCATAATTTCTCTTCAGATGACCACAGGGAATGCCAGTTTAGCTGGATACATTCAATCTGCACTGGCATGTAGTATTTGTGCGATTTAAAGTACACAGTAGATGCAGCGTTCATCTTTAATTTGCTCCTACTTCATCCATATTAAATGGATGATGTGGTTCTGCGATAAAACACCACAATAGTATTTGGCTAGTTGCTCACGCTCATTCTGCTGTAATATGCAGCCAATGCAGTTAACGTTACGGCACACGGCCGAGCATCTTCCTCTCTGCACTTTGGCTCTATAGTTGTCTTCTTCGGAAGATGCTGGTGCACTAACAGCGGTTCTGGTATCTCATCTTGCGGGGGGTCACCCATGTTTCCTACCCCTCCAACGAGATTCCCAGTGCCTGCTCCCTGAAAGTCCCCTGACGTGCCACTGTTGGTAAACTGTATTCCGGCATCTTGGGCAGAGTTGGTTTTGTGGCTCTAACAGTGCCTTGAATTCTGTCTGGCGAGCTCCACCTCTGTCCCATCTGAGCAACATCCTCCTTCCCACGTCTTGCTGGGTCGCTGGTGCGGGTTTTACTGTGGTTCTTTCTCAGTAATGGGGTCCCAGCCACTGAGCTCCAGCACTTAGGGCACGAGGTAGAATTTTTTTTTTTCATTTGAAATATTGGTAACACTTTACTTAAAGCAGTCATCATAATACATTATAGAGATCTTCATAATGCCTAATGAATGATTTCAAAATATTGGCTAATGAAATCTTGATATATAATTCAACGTTGATCATATACTGTAATGAAGCTCCGTACTCAAAATGGACAGTGTGACACTTTCAGGTTGTAAGATAAATCCCTATTATAAATGTCTTTAGTGGAAGCTGGATGAGCAGCCAGCACATTTACTGAGTTTCTCTGCAATTCAGAGACTCGCATTGAGAAGATACTTGTACCTGAAAATCAATACTCTGAAGATGAGGCAAAGGATCCTCTCTGTGCAGCTTTATAAAAGTCACTAAATTTGAGGGTTTTTTGTGGTAAACGTTCTTGCTGTTCTGTACTGTGATGCAATTTCCATGCACTCTGCAATATAATGACATGCATACAATTTCCCCCAACCTCTGCTTATACATTGGTGTTCACTAACTTTTGAGTACTTGGTGCTTGTATTCTCTTCACGTAAATGTGATTTCACAGGTCTTTCAGTTAATTTATTCTGATTATTTAAGTCTCTTGTAAATGGGACGTTTTACTGTAAACAAATGTGAGGATTTATTGTCTAACCAGAGAAAATTCTGCTCGTAGGATTTTTGCTTACGCAAAAATGTTCTGAGAGCAGAAGAAAGAATGATTGGTTCAGAGAGACTGTAGAGGTGGTGGGTTCAAGCAGCTAGTGGAGGCAGGACCAACCAATTGAATGTCTTGGTCCTGACTCCTCTAGTTGTTTGGAACTACCTTCTCTACAATCTGATTGGTTATCTCATTGAACCAATCATTTTTCCTTCTGCCCTCAGAACATTTTTTTGTGCAAGTAATACTCCCTCAAGTGAAAATTCTACCTTTAAACACAACAAAAGTCTGCAGTTGCTCTAAGGTATTCTAGAAATTTCTTTGCTGTACTCTGATGTAGGCAGTCTTACTGTAAATGGCTAGATTCTGTCTAAAGGTTCTGGGAATGTTATTCAGGGGAACGTGACCTTACTCACCATTGTAAGGTGGAATAAGGAGCAATGGATGGAGGCTGCGTGTAAACACAGGAATCTGCGAGTTTGACTAATCAGGAAAAATAAACGCTGTCCACAGGTCAAAGTCATTACCGTGTGCCTCATGAGCAGTCTGTGGACAAGCTGAATCATTTCTGAATAACTTTCCTTCATGGGTATTTTATGAAGCTTGGCTTTGAAAGTGAGGAAATTACATTATTGCTTTAAGAATGTATTTTAAAATTCACTGAGTTTATATTACAAGACATTCTTTAAGACTCCATTAACACAAACCTTTTTAAAACAGTGCAAGGGAAAATAAATACTACCTGTGCAGAAGCATAATTTTTAATAGTTTTGAAAAATTTTGTCTGTGTGGACTAGTGAACAATGGAACCGAAGCTATGTCTGTGTTTGAGTGGATATTTCATTAGTAAATCATTTTATTCATTTCGGTCATGCGTATTTCTGTTTGCTATTGAATTTTTAATCAGACCTATAAATAGGTGCCATTCCATCCTACAGTGACACCTGCTTAATAACTGTCATTCCCAGTAGAATATAAACGTGCTAGCTACAGTAAGTATGAATTATGAATTTAAGTGTCATTAGGAACACAGAGTTTAATAATGACTGACCTGTACAAAATTAGATATTTAAGCCCATAATTTTATCATTTATATACATACTTAAATGAACCCATTGGCATGTTTTAATTGGTTACATTGTTCAATATAGATAGATGTTCAATCGTATAAATAGACCTTACAGCGTGATTTATTTTCTTAAAGGCATCTATTGTTGAATTACTATTGGAAACAGATATAGCTACTTTAATTCTTGTATTTGATATTCAGCATCATACCACCTCTGGCCATTTTAGCGTTGCGTAATAAATAAATAAAATAAAACCAGTACTGTGCGCCGCAGTGCTGCTCTCTGGCTGCTTCCAGCATTTTCTCATCGTGCGTCGGAGGCCAGGATAGTGTTAAATGCGCACGCCAGTGTGTCCTTTGCAGCGCGGGCCACGTTTCGCGATCGCTAATGGTGCATTACTTAAATCCGGTAAACCTCCAGGCGTCCACCATGAGGATGTCATACCTAAGGCCCCATCCAATTATTTTTTTTTTTTGGTGGTTTTAGCTATTAGTAAGATATACAGAAATTGGTTCCTAGTGACCTATGTCATGTTTGATTATTAATATATCAAATTGTTACATTCAGAGCATATGCCCTGTCTCCTATGTCTGGGAAATACATTTTGGATTGGAATGGCTTAGGTGCGTGTGTGTGTGTGTGGTTTATAGTTTTCCTTTTACGCATCAATTTTTCTATTTTACACCACAGTGACAATTAGACTCTGAGAGCTGCATTTTCATTCCCCTAATCCAAAGGCCGCTGGAAGGCCTTCCAGTGAAAGCAGTACAAGGGAAGCCTGCTGTAGATTCATTTTTTAAGGCTTGTAATTATGGGTATTAAAATCTGCAGGGAAACCAGGAACGAAATGTTGTTTAACATGTCCTGTCATTAACATATTGGTAATGTGTTGCAGAAAGAGCTCCATAATTCCCCCAATGGATCATTAGCCTGATTTCTGTCTTTGCAGTTTAATGTTGATAATATTTCACTTCATCAACACACCTGAGTCCTCCTGGGTCATTTTTGTTGTAGTAATTAGGTCTGTACTGTATGGGAGGGTTCCGGAAGCTGCTCTCATAATAGGGTCCCTCCACTATAGGCAAAAGCAGACAGTCATAAGGATAGTATTTATATATCATCACTCTCTATATAAAATCAGTCTTGTAATCAATCTCAATTTTATCTTACATTCTGCTGTTCAAATCGTAGACATCTAGTACGGGAAATCCGCTCTGCAGCTATAGAAGCACATGCTGTACGTAAGAGTGGCTGGTACCTTCACACAGATCCAATCCGAGCTCTGGCAGCGGTACAGATGTGTAGCTCGGCGTAAACGGTACGGATATTATGTCATTTAGAGACAGCGAATTGTGATGTTATCACTTACGGAGGAGACGCGGGGACGCGTCTGCACGTTCCTCTGATCCCCGTTAAGAAACCGGCACGTTTTCACACCTGACGGGGAAAATATCGCCTGTGAGTTGCGGAGAAAATGTTCATTAAGTGAGCGGAGGAGGGGATGGTTACGGCTGTCGCAACGATCAGGACGAGCGCTTTGTGTGTGTTTAGGGATAATGATGCTGACTAGCACCGTCTAGACGCTTCGCGTGTGATCGCCCAGCCGAGAACAGATAAGCCTTCTTGCTCTGAACGGCAAACATAAATATTAAGCGGGACCCGCCGAAATAATAAATCACAGTCGCATCAAGAGATCTTTGATCTGTGTAATATAGATGGCAGATGGCCCTTGAGAGTTAGACTTTCTGTAGGGTAAACTTATGATTGGATTTTAATTAAATAAACCATACGGTCTCTTGAAGAGGATGGTGGATTTTATATATGTATGTATGTATGTGTGTGTGTGTGTGTGTGTGTGTATATATATATGTGTATAATATGTGTGTGTGTATGTGTATATGTTACATTGTGGGGACCAAAAGCAATCAAATGTGTGGTTACTTATGGTCAGGATTAGGGCTGGGTAGGGGTTAAGGCTGTCATTGTTGGGATTAGGGTTTTGCTTATAGAAATTGAGCCCCCATGAAGATTTGAATACAAGTGTGTGTGGGTGTGTGTCCTTTGTTTATTTTTTATTCTGATAGCCTGTAGCTTTTGACATATCCTTTCATGGCTACGATCTTAAGTATGTTCAGCATGTAATTGTATTTTGGGTGACACAGGACCACGGTTACAATAGCCGCTGCACGTGTGTGTGTGTGTGTGTGTGCACGTGTGTGTCTGCGATGCGGGTGAGCGCAGAGTAGCTGGACCACACGTGCAGATGCGATTCATCAATGCGACGCCCCCGTGTCTCTGGATGTGGGAGGAAACTGGGCGTCTTTCAGAGTCATAATCTGTCTGTGACTTTCAGCTTCACTTCACTGTGCTGGTTTTCAATGAGGAAAATCCAGGCTTATCCATGCATCTCTGATAACCTTATTTTTATTTTCATATGATTCCTCCGGGAGCATGTAAGAGAATATCCAGTGGGGGGGCTGTGATGTGCATCCTACAAGCTCTCCTCCTAGGTGGAACCATGAATTTAAATCCATCCATCCGAAACACATCGACAGCTGAAGCCACAAAATCGCCGTACATGAATGCTGAATTCATACGAGGAGGAGTCATCAAAGGCCTATGCAGGTTCTGTTAGCTCATGCCGGAAAAAGCACAGGGTGAAGATTAACTGACAGTGAAATCGCTCCGTTTCGTTTGGGTTCATTGCTGCTAAAAATCCATCTATCCATCCATCCATCCATCTGTCCATCTATCACTTGGCTATCCTGGAGTCTGTCCCAGGCAGCGCAGGGAACGAGGCAAGAAATTCCCTGTGCAGGGATTTTATTACATTCCTGAGAAATCTGGTGAAACCTGATCTGCTTGTTTATATAGTTGTTTGTTTGCTTCAAATTCTGTAAACTTGACAGTAAAGCAAAGTATTCAGTTTTTACGCTTCTTGGATTCTCATGCCAGAAAAACAGATTTTTAATTGACCACAGTAGGTTCAATTACAGAACCCACTCCATTATTAAGTCCTTTATGTTTTATTAATCTTAACGGTTAGGAGAAAACAATGCACCAATTATAAATTAAAAATAACCCTGAATTGACATTCTGCTGTTCAGCAACTTAGATGTACATCCTAATATAAACAGAACGACCGCCTGCTTTGTGTTCAGTGTTCCTGTGCCACATGGCCGGAACGTTCTGGATTAAGAACAGAACGTGCGCAGGGGAATGAAGGGGAGCAGAGTGAGGGGCGTCATTTGGGATGACCAGAGGCCTGAGGTTCTAGGAGTCCCAGTGCAGTCTGCAGCGTGGCGTGTGTGTGTGTGTGTGTGTGTGTGTGTGCATGAGCGGGTATACCTATCCTTATGGGGACACAATGTCCCCATAATGTGATAAATATCCCTTTTTTCCCTTATGGGTACCGGTTTCCTGGTCTACGTAAAGGAAAACTCTATTTTATAAAAATCGGTGACTGCTATGAAAACTAAAAATCCAAAAACTTGTATTTTGCTTGGCTACTTATGGTTATGGTTAGGGCTGGGTAGGGGTTAAGGTTGTCATAGTTAGCATTAGCATTTTTCCCATAGAAGTGACTGAGCGGTCCCCATAAGGATAGGTATACCCGACGTGTGTGTGGGGGGTGGGGGGGGCTCTGTTGAGTTTGTTGAGGGCTTTGCCTCTGGTTAGCATAATAAACCACTTCACCTAATGCAAGGAGAGGATAGTGCCATTTTTTAATAACTCGTGGAGTCCATTAATTCAGCTAAAAAGCCCCGGTTACTTAAAGCAGGGGAGCAAAAACGGCTTGATTTTTGTCGGAGCTGAAAAGGCCTTTTCTTCTCGTCGGCAGCACTTTGCGTTGCCTTTGATCTGATCGCGATCCCATCTGAAGTAGCTGCAGCTTAATGTAGTGACCGTCTGTGCGGACGTAGCCGTCAAATGCACCTACCGACGGAAGGAGGTTGTGGGGAAGGCTAATTCGGAAAGGCTCCACCCTCCTCAGGACTGCCGACACGTGGGCCTCCATTCCCGGCGTGCTGCCCCCCTCCCAGTGAGTCACCGCAAGCTACTCCCCGCTAGCAGAAAGGCCGTGCAGTGCATGATTACAATAAACCAGACATATTCTGTGCCTTATGGATAACAAGCGTCTCAGGTCGCACTGTACAGTACAGACTGAAGACCACCCAGACCAGTGTAGTCGAGCCAAAATTGAAACTCATTTTCAATTCATTAATTGTAGAAGAAAATCATCCTATATCTACCAAACTTGACTCATTCAGTTCTGTTCTTGCCATTTTGCTATTAACTGCAATTATAGTTACTGGCGCCCACAGGGATAGTAAACATAAACATTTGGTGTTTCGTCTTATTGCGAAGGTGTAGCTAATTAAAAAGCACCCAGTGAGACTGCTTTGCAATGAACTTTTAAACTCAGAGCAGCTGTTTTAGAACTATAATTTGTGTTTCAATTCATTACTACTTGAAACGAACGTTTTACTTTAAATCTTCCGGGCGTTTCTCATGTGGTATATATTTTTTGAAAAACAGATGAAGTAATGATTTTTGTTATAAAAACCAATAAATCTGCAATATTTTTTTTACTGAATTAAGCCAGTGCCCCAACACGGTCTGTGATCACTACCTGCTCTTCTGAGGGCTGCTTCCCGCAGTGTTTAGCCTAAAGATCATGGAGCACTGGCCTTTTGCTTTGTTTACTTTGAAAATCTCCAGCTGGAGCTACAGCAAGAAAGAAAAAAAAAAACAAGTCAATTTGACTTGAGAGGATACGATTTTCACCATGATAGTGATGATTTTCACCATGGTACTGACAGCCCGAGGCAGGCATGTAGCTAATGAGGGTTGATGTAGGGTTAATACTCCACTGAAATCTCTGGTTTTGTATTTAACCCTAAAACTGAAGGTAATAGATTTAGTTTACATTTTAAATCCTTGTGATCTGCAAAGTGTGTTTGGTGAGTGTTAAATTTCAGTAGGAGTAATTTTTATTTATTGTCAAACTCCTGAATTGGTTCAATTAAACTTAATATTGCAGTTAAATTCAATAATGGAAGGCATTAATTGGCACTGTGTCACGTCATGTGCCGGGATTGTTTTTTCAGTCCCCCCCCCCCATTTTATGTTGAAAACGTTTCTTCATTAATTCACTTGCATGGATGAGAAATGTGCATGAATTTCAGGGCTTTTATGCTAAAGGACGCGTTTCTAAAAAAAATACCAGATGTTTAACTGCCTTGTCTTTTTTCTTTGGCTGCACTGGGGTTTTTCTTGACTGCATCACTCTAAAATTAATTCATAGTTTTGGAGGGCTGTCTGCCACAAAGCCGGGATATGCTAAGCGTGAGACGGGCGGGGGCCGTGATGAATGGCCGCTTGGGAATAGCCGGGGACTCCATTTTGTCCGGCACGGGTCTGCTTTGAAGAAGCGTGCTGAATTTCAATCAGCGCAGGTTCGTGTGTCCCGTTCGGCTGCTCGCTACGCGGGAATAGCGGGACTCCGAGCCGAGTTTGGCTCTCCGCTACGCCCGCAGTTTCCTGTTCCGTTCACTGTGTTTACATTATGTCTCTGAAGTTTAAGGTTTTTGTGTTTTTTGTGTGTTTTAATGTTTGAGCATGTCACAGTACTATTACTCTGATTATCCTGAGTATTGTTTTAAGCTGGTAGTTCATATTTTATTTTTAGCCTCAAGCAGCGTAATCGTCTTTGTCATCGGCAGCCAACAGGAGGCGCCGCAGAGGACAGATCCGTTCTCAGCTTTGTCTTCTTGCTTTTATGGTTCATTCAGCATCATTCCCCATGAGAAGGAAAGTCCCACACAACAGAAATGCTAACATCTGCATCTTGGGCTGACTTCAACCTTCCCATGTTCCTAAGAAAAAAAAAAAAGACTGGAAAACGAGTGGTCACAGGGATCCAGCAGAAAATGCCACGCATCAGAAGAAAATTGTGCAGACACCATGAAAGTGGCCCCTTTCTTGCATTTTTATATTCATACAAAAAAAGTTCTAGTTGAAAAAATTACACGTTACACTCGAACAGGAAAGGGGCGCATTTTCAGTGCTTCCAATTGGCCAAAACTCGTGAAAAGTCCAAAGATGAATTACAAAGTCTATTTGTACGGAAAAGAGAAACGTAAAAGTAACATATAGCAATTTCCTAGGATAACCTTCTGAAGCTGAGATGGAAACGTGTTGGTTTGATTACCATTCGCCAGACATCTCTGTGATGTCCGATGTCTTGAAACTTCCTTACAACCTCCCTGCTTCTTAGTAAGCAGAAGCCGTCCCAACAGCACTGTGCTTCAGCTGGGTGGAAGTCCATTGAGATCACAAGCATTGGGTTGGTCATGGGCCAAAGTGTGTCCGGGGATCACATGGGGTGTTTCACAAGGCCACAAACAGAAAGATCATACTTGTGGTCTTGGCAAGACCTGTCTTGCTAAATTGGAGTGCAATGAATCATGGGATTGGTCTCGTTCCTTGGGGATGCAACCATTTGGGGATCTTTACTATCTTCCATGCTTCTGTTCTTAAGTATTGGAACTGGTCTTCGGCAATGGAAGATGACGAAGGGGTTCGCGAGAACACAGGTACGGTCAAGTAGCCATATTGATAAAACACCCATGGTCTCTGGTGACAGCAGAAGAGGAAGGGAGTGAATTGTAGAGGGATGAGAGGGTCGCCGTAAAGCTGGGAGCAAAGGGGATTAAGGGAGTAGAGCTTATCAGCAAAGAGAGAAGGGAAACCAGAACATGTCAAATTGGGCAGGAATCTGGCGATCTCACATCTCTGTTATGCTGGTCTGCCTCAGAGGGCACACAGCATCTTTGGAGAAGCCCAGGATCAGAGTATAAAGTCAAGGCAGCCAAGTAAGTATGGCTGTTAACCTGCTGCAGAACTGAGCGGACTCGAACCCTGAACCCTGGGGGTGTGAGGTGACTGTGCTACCCAATGAGTCACTGTGCCGTACCGGTCTTGCTGCTCTCGTCTTGGTTTCCTAGCGAGCATCTGTGTACCGCAGCGAGCGTCTGCGGGACACAGCCAGAGACGAACAGACAATCTGCTGGCCATATTTTAGCCATTAAATGTGTCACCATGTGATCGTAAAGTTCAGGCAGAATCAGCTGCTCCAAATTAGCAAAATCCACGTGATTACGAGTACGAACGCCAGTTGCGGTTCCTGGGTTGCTCTGGAATGATGAAACATTGCATCGGGAGTGAGGATCTAACCAAAGACGTGTTTCAAAACAAACGATAGCAGGATTTTAACACCATAATAGCAGTGCAAACTGGACCTTACTAAATGCAGAAGATGTATAACTTCTGCTGAGCCTCTTGGCTGAGCAGAAGCGTCTGTGGCCGTCAGCTTTTGGCGGAGATGCTGGCAAGGCTGGCTGCCATCTGTCTGTGTGACTTTTTCATTAGCGTAAAGTGGATGACAGTGGAAAAAGTTCAAATCCATCTCAATTAGTTCTACTTTCTTCATCTTCTTATGCCTCTAAATGCGCTTAGTTATGCTCCGTTTTTGTCTTTAGGCCAAATCATTTTCACATAATGGTACTCATATGTTCATGATTTTATTTTCCCAATTTATAAATGTTTTAAAACCTGTGTATATGTGATTTTGCTAAATTTGGCATCATCGCAAATAAGTTTGAGTTTCAGGCTTGCGGCTGAAGTATAATTTATATTGTTAAATGGGCCAATTCAGCAGAATGGCTTGACTGCAGTCACATTGACATCAAGCCGGATTTCTACCCGAAAGCCAACTTTGCCGGCGACGTTCCAGGCCGTGTCACCAAGGCACCTTTGAAGCGAATGATTGGCACATGGAATAATATTGACCAGACTGTGAATGAAATGCGCGGCGCACCAAGGCCCCGATAAGAGGCGGCTGTGCGAGGTCGCTGTTGGGTGAAGGGGAACGCTGGGCTGTGGTATTACCATTACCGCTAATCTCGCTAACTACGTGACACACACCACCGCCGTAACTTTTCAATCAAATATAATGAGGCTTAGCCCTGCGATGAGGACGGTTCTGAGGAGAAAGCGGCGAGTTCAGCATCCTTGTGATTCATGGTAGTATCACTTAAATGACAAATGAAGTTTGCACATGGGACTAATTTAGAAAGTAGTCTTTTGAGAGTCTTTTGAGACTTTTACAATGAGGCTCTAATGAAGCAGTAATAACGAACTGTAGTTTTTAGTCAAATTGCCTGTTTTCTAAGCAACTGACTGATTTTCAGATGTACTATATAACGGATACATTCAAAGAAACAAATGATATGAATCATTATTCTGATTTAGTGTAATTATTCTGAAAGTAAATATGTGAAATGCATAAAGGATACGAATATACTGAAAGTTATATATCCTTAGAGGAATGTGAGGTTACAGGTGCAGTCTCTCCGATTTGCTGTAACGTGAAATAGGCATCTTTTTATAGCTGTGTCTGTCTGCAGCAGCACGGCCATTATCTGGTGAAACATTTCAATTTGACCTCCTCATCATGGCGTCTGGAGAAACCACATGAATGTGAAGACAGCGGGCACTGTGATTGGACAGAGGGGTGTGGCCGAGGGCCCCCTCCTCTGTCTGGGACAGCTTATACCCTGTACGGTTGAGGTGGGGAGGGTGATTTCCATGCCCCCACATTACAGGGGTTCTTGAGCCATCCTATTTTTATCTCAGCCCCCCTGAATTTTAAAAAAAATAATTAATAATTTTTTTTAGCAGTTTGTCCCATATTGTCGCCCACATTTCATACATGGTTGGGATCGCTCCTTAAATTGAAAGTGGCATCCTTACCGGGATTCCCCCCTTAGGGTCAGATCCCGGAGTCGCCCCTGTCCCGCACAGACAGGAACTCTGAACGGAGCCTTCCCCACACGGTGACAGAGCTGATGATTTCCCTACTGAGCCGCAGTGTCTGTGAGCCTGACGACTGTGCGCCAACAAGGCCGCCCCGCCACTGTAATTCCGCCAGCTTTACACTCTCTAACACGCTCCCTTCCTTTTACAGGATGTTACTTCTAAGTCCTTGCTAAACAGTTTTATTCTCTTCTGCTTTCACATAATTTATGTGATGGACATTCTCAGTTTTAGTATGTTTTTAAATCTTTTATGTTACTTTGATTTATAATTTTTAATTTTAATGTTATGTGCGTTTTATTTCTCATTTCATTTTCTATGAAGCACTTTGAATGACCTTTGTGTTTGAAAATGTCCTATACAAATAAATGTGACTTTACGGTACGGATACAGAAAAGAGATATATGCAGTATATTTATACGCACACACACGCACGCACACAGTGTGCGCCTTGTGAACAGGGGCTGCTTTTTAACGACGTGCGCAGATGCCGTTTCGGCTCTCCTGATGCGCAGGCCCCACAGACATCCTCGGTCGCCGCTTTAACCTCAGGCCGTCGTCACACCGCTGCCCGGCCACCATGGAGTGTGGATTTCCCGGCTGCCTCTTTAAAGCCGACTCGTATTTGCTTTTTCTACATATGCCGCTGAAAGCACAAACACCCAAAAGAAAGTTTGGCAGCTAATTTGCTTGAGCACAGAAGCACTATAGAGTTACATCTAAATATACATTTTTTTTCTTCCTGTATAAACTCGGCCTTTGCAGAGGTTGGCATATAAAACGCTTCTATGTGCCTTTTTTTGACAGTTTTAAACCCACAAGCTGGTTCCATTTTTAAAGTAAAATTACAGTAGGTTTGCACTTTTACCCTGAATATTATCCATTTTGAATGGATGTCGGTCTGTGGTGAAGCTGAACCGTAGAGAAGCGGCCGATCACTTCTCGTTAAAGGCCAACGGGATGGATGGGTGGTCCGCTGTTACAAACCGAACAACGAAAATTGCCTTTTTTATTTACCCTACATCTGCATTATGCAGTGCAGAACTAATGTGTCACTTTTGCAACCATTTTTCTTCATTTTGCATTTTGACACAGGAACAAATAAAGCGTTTAAGTGGCAAATAAAGACATGGAGGACGGACGGTACTGAAAAGAGGACTTTTCCCAAACACATTCAGAACGTTAACTATACATGGTGGGAGGGAATTAAGGAATAAATAAGTTTTGAGTTTACAACCAATCTATTATATCGTAACCAAGTGTAACAGCTGCAGTTTTGCATATCTAAAAATCTGGGAAACCGATGGGATTTCAGGACTGTGCTGCTTTAAGCACTCATTTCATTTAATAGACGTGGGGAAGTCTGTGTGGTCTGTTGGAAAGTGGTGAAACACTGGAAGCTTCAGCCTCAGGATGACTTCCATCCACGGGGGAAGGTTTATTTTTGTGCGTGAGGTATTTGGAATGACTGAGCCTCCCATTGCAGTTTGAGGAATTTGTCATGGATGGTTTTTGCTAAAACGTGACTGAGGTTTACCTTGTAGTGTGGTCCTGCTGGCAAACGTTGACGTCACAAATCATTAATCTATGTGATGGTTATTGTGAGCTGCCTATATGACTTGAATTTAGACTGTTTTATTCGTTTTTGAAACTATTTGGAGATCGAAGTCAACGACACTATCAAAAGATATGGATTCAAAAATTTTTTGCCACACATTTGCAGTGCACCGTAACCAAAATTTTGACTTGCATGCTTTAATTGAAGCTCAATTCCTCTTTTTATCATTGCCGAGGCCCCTGTCAGAATGCCGTCTTTTCTACAATTTGGCTCATTTTGAGTTGGATGGTGGGTGGAGTTTACCAGTGTCACTATTTAGCGCTGAGCTACAGGAATAGGAGGCTGTATTTTCATTCCTGTCCCGCCTGCATCCCTCTCATCCCTGCCTCTCCTGCGTTTTACTCCTGACTTGATAACATCATCTAACTCAACCTACAGTTTTGTAACCAGTTGTTTTACTGAAATCATTCTGGTTACAGTCACTTCTTGGCAGTAGAGTAGATGAAACAGCTCTTGGATTTGAACCAGTAACCTTTGGGTTAAGAATCCAAAGCCTTAATCAATGCAGTGCTGACTGCCCTGACTTAGTGGGTCGATTGGCTAAGCCAGTCAGATACAGGCATTGCCACATTGCAAAATATAGTGATCTGTGTCTCTGGTAACCGTTTTTTTTTTTATAATTAATATAATCATTGATGTACAGTGCCTGGAAATTCATGCAGTCTATTAATTATGCATCATTTAAATACTCTTCCAAGCAAAATGACTTACTGAAAATAATGACACATTGGACTCGTAAGAAATCTCTAGAAGTGTTTGTACAGAATGTCTTGTATTCTTGTTTACATAAATCAGTTTATGACATTAAACTACTGTCTGTTTTATGAAGGAGAGCTGGATGAATTGTAAGTTAAGATCTGAGCTGGCTCCCCTGAATTCTGAGGCTTGAGTCCTGCAGAGGACATTGGGTTTGAGTTTCCAGTGTGGCAGGGGTTTGAGTTTCCTTGCATGGGGACCAGAGATGGTGTACAGTCTCCTACAGAGGCCAGAGAGGGTGGTCTACAGTCCCCTAGAGGGACCCGAGAGGGTGGTCTATAGTCCCATTACTAAGAACTTGGGTGGTTAAAGTCCCACATTTTAGTGGCATTTTATTGTTGTTGTTGTTATTATTATTATTATTATTATTATTATTAATAATAATAATAATTTATTGTTTTATTTGGTAGTTTATTTTTTTTTAAACGGATTAATTTTTTTGGTGTATGTTATTTTTAATTCCTTTCTTTTAGATATCAGTAAAGTACTTTGTAAACTCCATGCTGTATAAATGAAGATTGATTGATTCATTGACATGATTATTATGGCATTACTTGATGTTACTTAGATATCTGTAAAGTACTTTGTAAACCCCGTTCTGTATAAATGAAGATTGATTGATTCATTCATTGATGTGATTATTATGGCATTACCTGATGTTACTTAGCTCGGTGTGACAGTCACTGTGGCAGATTTATTTGATTTGATTTGATTTGATTTGATATAATGTCTGACTCTGCAGTTTGGCTTTAACTGGCACCCAGAACACCCTGGTTTGGGCTCCGCAGTGACCACTTGAACTTGACCGCTGAAGGTAGACCACCCGCTCTCATAGGATGGGGGGGACTGTGACCTGGCGCTGTGAAAGAATTAGTACATTCCCCAAACGCTCCGTTAGGGATGACCCCCCCCCCACACGAGTCTCCAGTTATGTGTTTTTTCCCCCTCCTACTTCTTTTAAATGTTGTCAGAAGTGAGCAATATTGACCAAGATAAACCGCAGGAGTGCCACTTCAAAGCAACACAGAAACATTTGTTTTTTCATGAGCGGCCTCAGACCCGCCATCCCCGCCCGGCCCGCCCCCACGGAAACCCCAAGCCGTGACAGGCTTTCAGGCGGCTAGGAGGCGGCCTGGCCCTTACAGAAAGGTGACCTTTATCCTTCTTTGCTCTGCATTTATTTATTTTTATATGCTGCCTCTCCGCAGGGAGCCATCATAGGTGTGACTCTGTGAAGGGGAAAAATGAGAGCTTTGTCCTTATCGCCTCCCTGCAGAAAGTACCAGAGAAATGGGACTTGGTGGGGTGGGATGGGGTCTGAGCCGATAGCTCCTGATTAAAAACTGGCACATCAAAGAGAGAAGCTGAAGATGGACTCCGTGATCACTCCCCCC
>JABFEB020000119.1:293206-309543 GCA_019775895.2 Stomatorhinus ivindoensis
TCTGCTCACTGCTCTCAGGTGCCCGTTTCTGCTCACTGCTCTCAGGTGCCCGTTTCTGCTCACTGCTCTCAGGTGCCCGTTTCTGCTCACTGCTCTCAGGTGCCTGTTTCTGTTTCGCTTTGGACTTTAATCATCAGTGTCATCACTCTTCTGGACCAAAGGAAACATCTCGAAGCATATTTTCATACAGGGAAGCGACCTAAACTACGAGAGGCAAGCGGGAGCCTT
The DNA here is from genome assembly GCA_019775895.2 of Stomatorhinus ivindoensis. NCBI lineage: Eukaryota > Metazoa > Chordata > Actinopteri > Osteoglossiformes > Mormyridae > Stomatorhinus > Stomatorhinus ivindoensis. Next base: position 293,435 of record JABFEB020000119.1, read on the forward strand.
TAGCAGCCGCCCTGGGTGCTTCGCACGGTGGCTTCCTCCCCCCCGTCCAGGTTTTAGATCACCGTCATGTCAGAGGATGAGCTGGATGAGTTGTTCAGCGGCGTGCAGAGATGAAGTGGCCTGACAGGATTGTGGAGACTGGAGAAGCATTATGAGCTGGCAGAATGTTCCGATTAAGACGGTGTGTTTCCTCCAGGGGTTACCAGCATCTTGGTGTCTGGGGCAACTGGGCGTAGTCGCTTTTATGGAGTGGCACCCGCCCCGTACCCGCCCTGTACCCATGCCGCACCCGCGCTGACATGGCCCTGCTCACTAGCAAGGCTAAAAACGTGACCAAAGCAAGCTGGTTGTGCAATCATCATCTGCCTGGTCAAAACACGCAGCGATACTGGTCTTCTGCACACCAATCATCTGAAGCAGAAAAGGGCGTATATATATATATATATTATTCATTATTATTAGTATTGCAAATCACAATGCATTCCTGAAAACTCAGAACATGAAAATTTCCAAACTCCTACTTAAAGGAGTTCTAGGGAGCGGCTGAATGGAATGGATTCATAAAGCAAATATACGCAAGCAAATGCTAATTCCGTTATCGTTTGATGCTACACCGAGTGAACAGAGAATAATCATCTCTTGGGTTTCATGCCACCGTCACTCTCCAAACCAGCCTTTACCGAGCCGACCCTTCTACAGTGGAAAACCGAAGTGAGCTGAAACCGCGCAGTAACTAGTCTCTCTTCATGGTACGACTCGGTTCCTGTACGCCAGTGGAAAAGCACCATATGTAAAGGCCTCCTGACATAATGCTTATGAGGTGAATATAGCATACCGCTGGCTTATCACCCAACACGTCACAGTTATACTGTGTGATTCTAGCAATCTAATGCCTTTGAATCCAGCCCATTGTAGAGACTGACTGATTCCGGAATCTTCTGTGTTCCCTTATCTTCTGGTGCAACCTGCTAGCCAATCATGTCAGAATCAGTTGTGAACCACTGGCAGAATGTTAGGTGTTGATGGCCGTGGAGGAACTTCCAGGCCCAATAATGGATCATTATTTAATTCAGAAATGCACGTGCCACAATTGTCACATTGCCTGAAAGTCGATCTCAGTCAACACAGCCAAATCACAGAAAGTTGTACCCGTACAGAAAGTTACTGAGCTGTTGGTAGACAGTACGGAAGATCAGAGCTTAGCCCTCAGAAAACCAACATGACGGCAAAGGGCATCAGTTCAAGTAAGGAAAGATGGCAAAGAGCAGGCGGAATTCACTTTGCTTGGATTTCCAAAGCGTGATTGCAGCTGCCATTTGATTAATGTGATTCACCCACCAAGATCATTCCCAGGCATCTAACAATTTGGCACATTGTCTAAGTACAAATATATATCATTTTAACTGCAGAGTTACAGACTCTCACGCATTTGGCGTGACGCTTTCGCTTTAAGGCTGTCACTCTCACCCAAGAAATCTTACAGCAAATCTATATTATTCCGTCATAAACCTAAAATTAGCTACATCAAAAGTGTTGGGCTAGTTTGCAAACTGTACAGACTATTTACAAGTAAGAAAATTGTTACATATATGTACGTGTATGTGCATGTGAGTGCAGACTCGTCTCAAATAGAAAATCTCACTCCAGCCAGCTGACCCTGTAACCATGAAGCGCTTCACAAAGTTACTTGCTTTTCTGCCCTTGCTGCATTCTGGGAGGGCCTGCACGGGGGACGTGGAGGACGCCTCTCCCTCCATCCTGGCCTGCTGAGCCCCCAGCGCCGCGTCCCAGATCTTTAATGTGTCGGTCTGCGGCCGTGGAAACATGTAGCAACAATTAGCGGCTGGTTTGGCGCGGCTCTCCGAAGCTGCCATGGAATTTGATGTTTTAGCGAACGACAAAAAGCCCGACTTTGTAATTATAGGCCCTCTGGCTTGGCCCCAGACTGCGCTGCTGACCACACACTTAACGGATCTTGTTGTACCTGGCCCTCGGCCGAAAGCACATGTGCAACTGGGGCTTTTGATAATAATCACTAAGGTTAGTAAATCCTCCAGAATAATTTATATTTTTTTAAATGTTCAGTCATCATTTTATTTCTGTGCAACACGCGCCACCATGTGATTATGCAGATCATAGTTTGTGTTTTCTGTCCCTCTGTCTTCCTGTTTAGAATGATCTGCTTGCTATTTATCGTTGAGCGCCTATGTCAGGAGGCCGTCCTCGTGCCCTGGTGTTCAGGTCTTGTGTAAGGAGGTCGTCCTCATGCCCTGGTGTTCAGGTCTTGTGTAAGGAGGTCGTCCTCATGCCCTGGTGTTCAGGTCTGGTGTAAGGAGGCCGTCCTCGTGCCCTGGTTTTCAGGTCTTGTGTAAGGAGGTCGTCCTCATGCCCTGGTGTTCAGGTCTTGTGTAAGGAGGCCGTCCTCGTGCCCTGGAGTTCTGTATTTGTGTAAGGAGGCCGTCCTCGTGCCCTGGTGTTCAGGTCTTGTGTAAGGAGGCCGTCCTCGTGCTCTGGAGTTCAGTGTTTGTGTAAGGAGGCCGTCCTTGTGCCCTGGTGTTCAGGTCTTGTGTAAGGAGGCCGTCCTCATGCCCTGGTGTTCAGGTCTTGTGTAAGGAGGCTGTCCTCGTGCCCTAGAGTTCGGTATTTGTGTAAGGAAGCCGTCCTCATGCCCTGGTGTTCAGGTCTTATGTAAGGAGGTAGTCTTCGTGCCCCGGAGTTCTGTATTTGTGCATAGAGGCCGTACTCGTGCCCTGGTGTTCAGGTCTTGTGTAAGGAGACCATACTCGTGCCCTGGTGGTTCTACTTTTCCACCGGTTCTGTTCTTCGGTGTAAGTCTGCGCACGTTTCCTGGGAGCTGGGAAACTCACGTCGGACCACCCTGCCTGCATGCACCCCCACCCCAGCCCCATGCGCTTCGCCAGCCCTTTGGGAACTACTTAATTATGAAGGAGTGCATAACTGTGCTTTTCATCCCGCAAGCCGTGCTCGACAAGAGACCGAGGATGAACGGTGAATCTGCATTGAGGCTGCGTGGTTATCAGACCGAGTTTGACCAGAAGCTCCGGGGATCTCCTGTAAGCGGCGCTCTCTTCCTCAGCTAGCGGCCGTCTTCCTTTTGATGAGTAGCTGAGGGTGGGGCTCTCTCTGCCATCAGTCATCATCACCATCACCTTTTTTTCCTCTATTTTTGTACAATAATAAGCTCGGCCACACCACAAATGCGGTGGGGGGGGGGGGGGGGGGGTCTTGCGGGCCTCACGCAAAAGCAGCGGGGCCCCCTTGTCCATCCCAGTGGACGGTGGCATCTATTACTCCACCTCCCCCCTCTGCCGGGGCAGCTGACAGATGACACCCCGTCTGCACAGCTAACTAACTGCCTGTCCTGCCAGAGTAATCGTCTCTCCCCGGGCCGGGCGCGTTATCTCCGAGCGGCCGACTGACCAATCCCTGGTCCCTGTGCCGCGGTCCTGGCAACGCACCGTACATCACGCGGTCACGTTTAATTCAGGGACTGACAGTGATTACTGCAAGCCTTAAATCCCTCAGGAGGGGCCACAACAGAACCAATCCCTCCCTCCCCCTTGCAAAAAAAAAACAACAAAATTTTCGCTAAAATAATCAGTGCCTCACTTCGGAACATGTTATGGTTTATTATTAAAATGAATTAAATGCTTTCGTAGAGCTGTAGCAACCACGTCCGTTTGTTTGTAGAGTCCTTGTCGTTTGGAGGTTCGCTTCACTCACGGGGGAGAACAGAGGACATTAATCATTAATGTGTTATTAATGGCGTTTTCCGACAGTAAGTGGCCCTTGGTGGTAAGGCGGAGATGCTGATGGCGAGAAAGGCAGTGTTCGCTCGCCGCGTCGTGGGCACGCCCAGCACGGCCCTCGTGTCGAACACCGCACTCGGACGTCTGTGATTGGGCGGTGCTCCATGGCGCCTTAAATGAGCTTAAATAGAAACAAAGGCGTCAACATTTTAGGAGGAGCGTGGGAAAGAAGAGAGAGATATCTAGCTTAAATAAGACGTACACGTTTAGTGGAAAATCAGCTTTTTGGTTTCTTTCCGGGCCTTTTAGATTAAAAAAGTGAAGGAAAAGGAAATATGTGTGCATATTAAACCAGAATTTATAGTTTTAGAATTCCATTACTCTTTCTTTGAATGATTTTTCTTCTTTATGAAAGAGTATTCTGTCTAGCCTGGCTGTTGCTTCAGGTTATTTGTGACCTGTAGCAGAAAACAGGAAATTAGTTTTGGTGATTGTGGCCTGTAATTAAACCCTCAGCCCCAGAGATGGAAGGACAATTTAATACGTCTAGCAAAAGTAATAAACGGAGGTTTGATTAATTGCTTGGAACGTCGTCATAATATGTGAGAGCAGAGCTCCTGGGCCCGTGTTCACCTTCCCGTCGACGAAACTCACAGACGGAGTGAAAGCTGTGGTAGTAGGTCTCAGGACACCAGGAGCCCTCTGTCCCCACGGGGCAGCAGATGTGCTCCACAGCGGGGAGTGTCGGCGAGTGTCGGCGAGTGCTCCATTAAGAGTCGGGTTTGGGAGCTGATGCCCTACAAGGTGATGACGATGATGATTACCCATCCATCCATCCATCCATCAATCCATTTTATTTATCTACTTGTCCTTTGCAGGGTCACGGGGGTCTGGAGTCTATCCCAGAAGCTACTGGTTCAAGGCAGATGATAACCCACGATGGGGCGCCAACCTATTCCTGGGTACACTCGCACACATTCACTCGCACACGGTCACTCGCACACATTCACTCGCACACCGGTCACTCGCACACATTCACTCGCACACCGGTCACTCGCACACATGCACTCGCACACCGGTCACTCGCACACAGGTCACTCGCGCACCGGTCACTCGCACACATTCACTCGCACACCGGTCACTCGCACACGGTCACTCGCACACCGGTCACTCGCACACCGTCACTCGCACACCGGTCACTCGCACACCGTCACTCGCACACCGGTCACTCACACACGGTCACTCACACACGGTCACTCACACACGGTCACTCGCACACCGGTCACTCACACACCAGTCACTTACGCAATGGTCACTCGCACACCGGTCACTCGCACACAGTCACTCGCACACCGGTCACTCGCACACGGTCACTCACACCGGTCATTCACACACAGTCACTCGCACATGGTCACTCACACCGGTCATTCACACACAGTCACTCGCACACGGTCACTCACACCGGTCATTCACACACAGTCACTCGCACACGGTCACTCACACCGGTCATTCACACACAGTTACTCGCACACAGTCACTCGCACACGGTCACTCACACCGGTCATTCACACCTAACTCCAGTATGTCTCAGCATGTTTTTGGACTGTGGGGGGGAAACTGGAGCTCCACCCATTGTGTCCCCTGCCATTTTTTTGTGATTTCTGGCCCCTCCTGCAGCCCACTACTGGATAAGCAGTTGGGTGGGTGGATGGATGGATGGATGGATGGATAATGAAGTTTCATATAATACGATTGCTTTTCCTAAGGTAGCTAAAGGTTTCGACGTTTGCATTTGCCTTGGAACGTGTCTGTGTCCTTGCCTGGGCTGGCAGTGGCCCCTGATGATGACATTAGGAAACCCTGCAGAGGCCCATGTCCAAGCCAGTGCCGTGCTTAATGCAGAGATAGCTAGATATTCAACGGCGTAGCCTCTGCCCGCTCCGCAATGTATTAAGTTGTCTTGTTAAATTCCAGCTTGCTAAAAGGTAGCCGTCACCCGCGGACACCCCCGGTGGCTTTAGCGGCATCTGAACGCGGCCCTGGAGGGGCATCTGCATGTGGCGCAGCCAAGCCGGGCTCAGTGGCACCGCCTGCAACCCCTACATGCTGTTAGGAAATGTGTCACTTACTCTCGGAGGGCCCCGGCGGGCGCCCCCGAGCCTGGGAGTGAGCAGGCCCGGCTTAGAGCCCCCCCTGGCGGCGGCAGGATGAGCCAATTGAAAAATGCTGGGGAGCAGCATGAGTGAGCGGGTTTAATGGCCTATGAGGGGATGATGGTGGTCATTTTCTCTCATTACGATAATCATCGAAATCTATGACATTTATAAATACAAGTTCCAATTGTTTTCCCGCTGGACCTCGGCGATTGCTATTAAAGTTAACTTGTCCTTGCTCAAAGGGCATAATTATGCTGCTTTTCGTTCTTCTGGCTTTTGGGGGGGAAAAAAGAAGAAAAATAATGGGTCTCCAATTATCCTGCATATGTCATATCTGCTCTTAAATTACACTACAAAGGGGGGACATCTTTTGATGTTGACTTAAGCAAACAAAAAAAATGGAAATTTGGCCATATAAACTAAATATAATTTCTTGAATGTTATCCACTGTGAATACTAAGTGTAGCCATGGAGACCTAATGACAGACAGCTATTTATATATATTTTTTGTCCTGTGATTCTGTATGAAGTATGGTAAATGTTTATACATCACATTTGCATAATAACAAGAACAGACAACTGCTTGCATTATGTTAAGAAAAAAAAGTGGAACATGGTAAGAAGTGATGAAAGGCAATATCTTGACACACAACATCAGATTTACCGAAAATGTATTAAATACTTCACAAAATCAAAACTGACTCTGAGGATTTCATGTGGCCAATATAGATAATAACTTCGCTCTTGGGTCTTTGAAAAGCCACTCTGGTGCACAGCAAACGTCTCCTTGTTGTGCTCAGTTGTGACTGGGTCTTCGCGCTTCTCATGTCTGCCTTTGCCGTAATATGAACTCATTCATCAACAATAAACATCACAAGCCTTTGGTGGAACCCCAGGATTAGCGATTAGCGGGGCTTCTCACACAGACCTGTTGGGACATGCCATTTCCAGACGACGATGTCTCTGTTGGCCCTCACCCCTTGCGGAGAGTGCATTGTCGGTAATGAACTCTCCTGTCCTTACTGCATGTGGGACACTTTAATTCCAGCTACCCCCAAAGCTGACAGACTCCACTACCTTAAAAGATTGCATTGCCAGTTGGGGGCCTGTGACATTGTGGTGATTTGGACAGTGTGAATTAGGACTTTGCCATCTCGCCCATTTGACTTCCTCCGCTGGCCCCTGGAGGCTGGGCTCCCCCTTTGAGTCTCGTTCCTCTCCAGGTTTCTTCATCCTATGTTTTTTTTTCTTTATTCCACTGTCACCTCTGGCTGCTCACTGGGGGCTTTGGGCTGAGATAATGTAAAGCGCTTTGAGACAATGGAATTCTGTGAAAATTGAATTTGAAAACATTGTATTCCCCAAATTACAAAAATCACAGTGAACACCAAAAAGCTTTGTTCACTGTGATCATGTGACCACTTTCACATTGATATGATGGGACTGCTTCACTTCCCTTTTCACACGAGATATTAATGCACTTTAATGCTCATGAACCCAAATCGCACAGAGGGACACCCTAAAAACCCACTGGTTCCTCTGGCATCTCGCCCATCTGATGAACCCTCCAGAGTCCAACATGAAAAATGTGGCATCAGTCAGCCAATCAGCCTTGACCTCTGGGATGACCTGACGGGAAGGGGCGGGGTCAGTGGAGGAGGGGCTGGGGGTGTGGCTTCCCTGGCCCTTCACCAGACAGCGATCCTCGATCACCACGGTGTGACGGGCTCCAGATTGGAAATGCAAGCTGGCCCGAGTAAGATATATGATTAACAGAAAAAAATGGAGGATCCTATTTTCTCGGGGGCTAAATATGATTGCACCCTAGGAAGAGAGGGGGAGCGGGTTTTGAGCGGTGGATCGATAGTGCATCTGCCGTGACTCGTCGACACAATTATCATTTTCCCACGTGTCTCCTCCACGACACATCTTCACGATAAGCCTTTTTCCCCCAGCACTCAGTAATTTATACGTGGCTCCTTCTATATCCACGGACCGCTAAAAAAAAAATAGGGGAGGGGGGTTTATAATGCGCGATGAAGCCTGTGACTACTGCATCTGCAGGGAAGTGCACGCTCACCTGAGGTACAGTCCTTGTTTTCTAACTTCCTCACATGTCACATCCTGCACTTGATACCCCCCATGGGACAACCTGCCACGTTCCTGTCCCCCTTTACATTAACCGCGGAGGCTTACGGCATCAAAGGGGACGCGGATGATGTTCGCGAGCTCGGCGGTGAGCGCCGCTGCCTTTGATCTCTGCACCTAATAGTAATGGCGTGACTGCATGGATGCATTCAAAGGCAGATTGGAATTAATAAGGGTAGACGATCTGGGAGATGGAAGAGGAAGATTCAAACGCTGGAGCGAGCAAGTGGACTTTTAGTTTGTAATCTTCCTGGGTGTGCAATTTATATGCAGCATGCTCTCGCTGCCATTTTCTGTGTTTTATTATTTTCCTTTTATTATACATTGTGCAATAACCTCCATCATACACCAGCGTAGTGTGTTTTAAGGGTAGAGCTATGATGACCACTTGTGTGTCTGTGAGCCCTTATTTCTGTGCACAGTTGCGTACGTGTGTGTATGTGCGCAAGTACATATTACATTGTAGAGACCAAATGTCCCCACAATTTGATAAAAACCTGTTATTTTGACATTCTGGATACAATTTCTTCAGTCTTCCCAAAGGGAATCTCAATTTTATAAATATCTGTGACTGTGATCAAAAAAACTACAAACACCGTTACACTTGTATTTTGCTTTGTTGCCTATTGTTAAGGTTAGGGCTGGGTGGGGGTTAAGGTTGTCATTGTTGAGATTAGGGTTTTTCCCATAGAAACAAATGGATAGTTCCCATAAAGATAGGAATACAAATGAGTGTGTGTCTGCACGACACTCACGTGTGTCCCGGATGGAGCCGTGTGGCAGTGACGTCACAGTAATACAGTCGCCCCAGATGGTGTGGTGTGGCGGTGACGTCACAGTAATACAGTCGCCCCAGATGGTGTCACGTGGTGGTGACGTCACAGTAATACAGTCACACTATATGGTGCTGCATGGTGGTGATGTCATAGTAATTCAGTCGCCCCAGATGGTGTGCCCTGGTGGTGATGTCACAGTATACGGCATCATTTAAGTGCCGGGCTGTCAGTCCAGACCTCACAGACCAATAAGGCCATTATCTATGCCTTTCTATTACTGTTCACTGATGGTTATCATATTTTACATATTTCCAGCCCAGCTGTGCTCACCCTGTTTTAGAGTCATTCTCTCTTATCGGTCCATGGAAGCAGCTGGCTTCAGGACAGTATCCCGGGGGCCTCGGGGTGGCATCCCGGGGCTTTTGGGCCGGCATCCTGGGGCCTTTGAGGCGGTATCCCAGGGGCCTCGGGGCGGCATCCCAGGGGCCTTGGGGTGGCATCCTGGGGGCTTTGAGGGAGCATCCTGGGGTCTCCGGTTCTGATGCTTGTGCACCCGTTAGCAGGTGATTAGCGAGGCCCAGCATAGACACACTGATGGAACAGTGAACTGGTTCAGCCCATTGTGGGCTTGCTGAGATTTTTAAAGCACTATTAAATTATCACTGAATGACTGGGCTGTAATACATAGACGCACCGTACACAAAAGGCCAGAGTAAAAGGGGTCCCAGGGGTAAGAATATGAAAGCATGTCTCCAAATACATGAACCGCACTTGAACATAAAGCAAGATACAGAATGGTTAGGAAGGTGGACCTTTGTCAGTTTAATTCTGCTGTTGTACCATTGAAGAGTTTACCGGAATTGATTCAGAATAATATCCCGTAGGATAAATGATTATGGTGTCTTTGTTGGATCTCTTAGGCATTTATGATAAAGGCTTTTGTCTAAAAGTCTCCTTTTTTTGCAGGACATTTCATTACCCATAATTCTTTGGGTAAGCATCGCATATGAGCACACTGTACCACAGCACAGGACCACAGCCAGAATGGATGAGCCGCTAATCTTTTGGAGGACGATCGATACAAGGAGAGCAGGCCTTCTGAGATACGTCAAAGCCGGCTAGGAAATCCGAGGGTAGGGGGGTGCATATGAGGAGGGGCCTGTGTGGGATCAGTCCAGATCAATCTGGGACGGTCCCAGTCATCACACAGTCAACGACTGGGTATACACTGAATGGATTCAGTGACACACCCATGACACTTAACGGCTCCGACTTAAACTACGGCTGATATGAAGCCGAGAGTTTATCCTCTGGCTTAAGTATGGTATGGCAGTCTTTGATAGGCCTGCAATATGAATCACAGTAGCAGCCGTGCTAAAATTTATCTGGCGCTAATGGAGAAAGCTAGGAGCATGCATCTGCGGAACCGTGTCCGTGATGTTTCGAGCCCCTGCCGTCTCATTTGGAAGGCGGTGGTGGTGGCCCCGGCTGCTCATTGGCTGGTCCGTCACGGCTTGGTGGCCCTCAGTGGCGAGCTGCTGAAGCGGGGCCCCAGGAGCGCGTTGCAGACTGCTGTCCATCACGCGCCAACGCGTTGCTAATTTGACACAGCTGGGCTCCTGGCCTGCGCTCTCAGTTAACCCTCATAAGGGATGATCTGCGGACCCTGCCAGCTCGCTTCCTGATGGTCGCTGTCGAGCCCAGCTCTGTTTGTTTAATTTAGTTTGTTTACGTTTCAGTTCCATGCTGGTGTTTTGCTTCAAGTATCTATGCGTTTCAAAATGTTAAAATGAAACCACTACCCCCAAATTCCACTTCATTATAAGATCTCTCGATTCTATATACCAATTTTATAGCAGGCTAATTGTCAGCTATATGTAGCTAGCTTGATGTTTGTGATTTTTAAAATATTAGGAACTGGTATAATAAATTATTGTTAATGCCTCTTAAATGACCTCTTCATGCTCCCAATACATTCCAGTTTAACCAGTGCCATTTTGTGTGGCGTATAAGCTCTACCATGTCTAAACAGCTAGAGAATAATTGCAATTTTCCAGCATAAATGGCCGTATAATCATATTCCTTTTCAGATGAGTCTTTTATGCTTCCTGCAGTAATATTTTAAAATATCGTCCGTCTGCTTAATTTCTGAAAAATGATAAATGCCTTTATTCAAGGTTTCTAAGAGACAAAATAAAGCTTTTAGACTTTACTGGTCAACACAGGTCATTCAAAGTGCAAACCGTGTAAATAACATTTGTCCCAGTTGTAATACTTGCCCCAGGACAAAGGGTGGGGGTTGTCATTGGTTAGTGTACATTTGCATTCTGCTTTTCTATATTCATGTTTTCAGGGAGATTAATTTATTTGACTCAATTAAACTAATTTTCTGGGGATGCCCGTCAGATGAGGCCCCTATGATGTTATGAAAGTGGTAAATCACAGAAGGTTATCTTCTATAATTGTATAGGTGAATTTAATAGATCTGTACCCATTTGCAGAGGGAGGGCCATCTTGCAGAAATCTGGGTCACTGAGACCAGGGATGAGTACATTCAATAAAGAAAAAAATAATGGAATCAAGGACACTTCCATGAAATTAGTTAAAAAGGCCCATTGACAAAATAAAGTCCATTATAATGAAACCACATCAGGTTCATACGATGAGGCAATGCTGCAGACACTGGGCGTCTTGTGCTTCTTGCCAACAGCTGACATGCCGACAAGTAAATGTCACTTGAGCAGGACAGCATCTGTAAGAGGCAGACAGGTAAAAGTGACCTTCGGCTCCCGAACGGTAAATCAAAATGCCCTTAAATTAAATTTATCGTTGGCGGCTATTGCATAAACATTCTGAGCATTCGCTGAAAAAGATGTGGTGGAGTACATTGTCGAGAGGACATTAATAACCAGAATGAATGTCTTTCAATATGACTTAAAGATATGTACGAAGTGCAAAAACAGAAACAGTTCAGACTAATTGTATAATATAATGAGAGTCTATTGTAGCTGCAAAAGATAGAAAACAGAAGACTGTCACAGTCGAGTCACCAAGCGAGTTGAGCAGCATTTCTCAGAGGATTGTGAAGAATTCGCAACCAGAGACATCTCACACACGTGTGTGGAGGACAAGCAAATAGTGTATTTAATGTAAAAATGACTGTGTTGGGTGGAGGCTGCACTTCAGAGTTTATTTTTGTGGTTGTAAGAGAGATACTTTGCTTCTTTACAGAAGGCATTAAGGGCACATGAAAGGAATCTTGGGAATGTGTCTGGGAGTCACATCTGTTTTTACTGACTGCCCCCTACAGCCACCAAAAAGTATGACATTTCATGAATCAGAAATCATTTCCAGTGTACTAGTTCAAAAGGCATTTTTGTTCACGAGGTTGAAACAGCACAGGCGATTAATATCAGGTATAGATCATGGAATCTTATGTCTTGATAAAGTGCAGCTTATGCATCAGTTAAGGATTTTTTGCTGTGAATGTGTATATTGATATTTAGGGTACGTGTTCAATGAAAGGACATATCATTTAAAGGAGAATCGGAAGTATTTCTGTTACCAGCAAGAGTACCACTAGAACGTTTGCGCCCCATGACAGTTTATCATATATGGTCCCCCTTCCAGACCAGTCCAATTATGTTCCTTTTTTCTTAGGGCCCGGTCACTCAGGGACCCTTGGACTGGTCATAAGGCTCCCTGCCACACTGCACTCCTGCTTATCAGGCTGATCCGACAAGAACCAACATCCAGCATGACCTTAAGACTTCTTCCCTACGTGTCCAAGGTATTTTGGCACAACCATGAATAAATTAATAGTATATCCCATTAACAATGTACCAATTTTCTGTGGTTAACAACATTCTTCAAGCTTGTCAGTCACTCCACGGCAGCTTAAAATTACATTTGAGTCTGTACATGCCTAATATACCTTGCAACTCACTCGTTAGCAGATTTCAAAACACTAAGATGCCGCCCTCCAGGCTGTTCTTTCCCAAGTGTCTCCCAGGTGTTCTATTTCTTGACCTCTGTACGCACATTAGACAAAGCTGGAAAGCACATATATTTAATCTGTAAAGTATTGTATCTAAATGCAGACTACGCGCTATTGCCTGCATGCAAATCTGCATGCGCGCAGTGTTCCGGCGCACTTGGAAATTACCTAGTGTACGTTACGCATCTTTAATGCACTCTTGGGTCTACCGTGCACCTGTGTACGACTTGATAAAATGCCTCCCACGGTAAAAATCCGCGAGGCGTTCTCATTGCATTAGCGGTACCGAAGAATGGCAAGAGTCTCGCTACGGTGAACAATTAAGGCTACCGCGGTCTGACAGCCCGGAGACGCTCCATTTGGTAATTAACCTAGATTGTTTTTCCTTGTTTTGGACGATGGAGCCTCTTTGATACATTGCAGGCACTCGAGCTACCCGCGGCTCTCCAGCCTAAGTGCTGTTACTTAGAAATGGGAGCAGAGACACAATCAAATCAGATGTTGCGACTGGGGGGCCAGGAGGAAAAGGGGGCGGCACAGCCGCGCGACAAACGTGAGAATGTACTCGAGGCGAAAATCCCATTCGCTGAGGCGCAGACGGCTTCCCCGTTTCATGTACAGAAATAAATCAAAAGCTGCGGCCGCGTGCCTTCTCTTATTCTGCTCAGGTGCCGTCATTAAAACCCCATTAAAAGCTGCTGAATGAAACTGTAAGTGCTTCACTAAGAGCCGCCGTGAAGGTAAGTCAACATACATTCTCATCTCGGCAAATTATTCCGCAGCCTCTCGCCATCCATCCCCCCGCATCCCAGATATGGCGCCGAATACGCATTACCTGTAGCTCCAGACGTATGTTCTGCAACTCGGTACCTCTCCCCAATTTAAAAACCCTTTGTCTTCGTAGCTCCGCTTCATGTAGCCAATGTAACTCTATTTTAATATAATGAATCACATTCTATGTCTATTAGTATCTCACTTCCTTCGTCACCATTGTGGCTTGTCTTGTAACAGGATTTTGCATTGATCATTTTGCTTGTTAAAATGACGGCTTGATTCTGCGGCCTGAATAGAAAGGCATCATTATATGAACTCCAGACATAAACCCACAGAATACTTGTATAATAAAAATATATTCTTTTGTGCAGTTAATAAATCTGGAGTCATTAAATGCTGACCGACCGAGTTTGGCTAATGATCTTTTGCACTAAGACAAGGTCATATAGCGCACAGCTGGGGAGTACGTGGCGCGATTTTGCGATGTCAAGGAGGTCTATTAATAAGACTCATACTCATATCTTATCCTGGTTTATATATTGTATAGTCTATGGATAAATTAAAGAGAGCAGGAAACTCTTTTCAGATGACCCCAGCAGGTTACCAGGAGTGCAGATTATAATGCATCCTGTACAGTTGGCCCTTTTGTGGATGAGAAGACAAACTTGTTTTGTTGGTTTTTTTTTCCAGGTTTAGTATGCAGATTTGTCCTGATCAATCACTGGCTTGGAAATGCATGACTAATTATTTATATTCCAGTGAAAAGGGGCCAGCGTCGTTCCATGTGTGACGTCAGATTGTGCGCTAAAATACTGGCAAACGATGCAACTGTGTGTAGCATGCTGAATACACAACAAGCATGAACTCTGACCCTGCAGCATACACCTTCTCATTATCACCATTATGTGTGACTGGAATGTTGTCCTGGTTATTCAATATCTCGTGCAGTGCAATTAAACTCTGGAAGGTGATCCCCTAGCACTGAAACTGTACTCACTGCTAGCTGATTTTCTCATCTCTTTGTTCCAGCTGCAAGGACACAGCACGTCTAGACCACATGAACTTAGAACTTCATTTCAGTACAAACCTCATTATTTCCAAAACCAAAAATCCCTTTTTTGCAAAGAGTATCAAGTAACGATACCAAAAAAAAAATCAACCAATTTAGTAAAGTATGTGTGGTAACACTCCATTCCTTGAGAAGTAACTAACCTCTATGTAAAAATAAAACATATTTACATCCAAAGCCACTAACTTCATTATATCATTCTTTGTTTAATGTATTACAGAGGGGAAAAAGTGAGTCTGGTTAGGAAAATATGTTAAATATAGTGAAGCTTGTCATTTATTAAAGTTCTATCAAGTTCTTAAAAAATGCTGATGAACTGTTACTTGAGTGGTTAAATCGCACAGAGGTGCGTGCAGGGTAACATACCGCGTTTTCCTATTTTTAATGCAAAATTCACCTTTGAGTTTTAAAACATGAAAAAAGAGCATTAATACCAAGTAAGTTTTTTTTTTACCTTTTTTTTTTTAAACTGTCATGTGAACACAGACATTTGGACTGCTATTAGTTTTTGAATTTTCATTTCTTCGCATTTATCTTAAACGGGATGGGGTGGTTCCACAGGGTCGCCGTGCTTTCTAACACTGGACTGCTGCCTAGCGAACAAACTAAACACTGAACAAATGTGCTGAAAAGGCTGAAAATGTTCAGCGTCATGTTGGGAAAGACTGCAGTGGGGGAGTTTTCACTGGTAATGAACCATGTGATGCCTTTGAGATGGCGACACTGAGAACTCTGGTGCTTCGGGTCTTTGCAGATACGTGTGCACAAGGCCAGATGTATGCACAGACACACACGTGTGTTCCTGCGCAACACGCACAAAAAGGGCGGCAGCCGGAGTGTCGCTACTGACCCGCCCCATCGTGGTATGCCAAGTGAGCCCCCCTCTGAGGCTCCGTGAGCCACAGCGCTGGCTGGGGGCCACTCTGGGGCTGAGCCCCCCCAGCCCACAAACACCACGTGTGACCTCTGCACATGTAATCTGAACCAGTAAGTGTGGGTGGAAATAGCAGGGAGGGGCACGGAGCCTTTTACCCGCTGTATGCATCCAAACCACGATCTGCGTTCGCCTCTTGGTGGGGGAAGTGCAGAGGCGGAGGATGAACGTAGCTGAAATTAACGCTGCGTAGCTCCATTCAGACAGCGATCGCTCCCTGAACGCGAACCAGCGGAAATGGCAGAATCTGATTGGGCGTGAGTGAAAATCAAAGGCTGAGTGACAGGCTAGCTCTGTCAGGAGAGATGCAAACACGAAATGCCATGGAGACGGCGTTTCGTATAAACGCTCAGAGTAATAAATTTGAAATGAATAATCAAGTAAATATTCAGGCCCATGACTGGTTCAGTGACTGTTGTGTATGTCAGAGACTTATCTGTCTTCGACTCAGTGTTTGAATGGGGGGGCTCCAGGGGGGTCTGGGG
>JABFEB020000119.1:333603-364931 GCA_019775895.2 Stomatorhinus ivindoensis
TGAACTAGTTCATTTTAAAGTGTGTGAACTGAACTTTGAACTAGTTCATGTAGAAAATGAACTTTCCCAACACTGCCTGATGCTACTCTAAGTGTGATTTTTTACATTTTCATTTTACCTCTGTGATTGAGAAGCAGATGCCCGGTTGCCCAGTTGCCCAGATGCCCATTTCTCTATCCACAGTTCTGACCCATATAAGGGGGCAGAATACGGGTGATCAAGCCTTACTGAAATTAGACGTTTCTTGTTCGGCTTGAAGTTAGCGGAGGGCTCCTTCATGAAAAGCGTTCAGTAGAAATGTGTGTAGTGGTAGTTATTATTTCTGTCAACAGGTGGCAGTGTTGCTTCATAATTCCGCTGGCCTGCTGCTTTTTTTTACACTGCGGATCATGCATGCATGTTTACACGGGATTGATCTTGGTACTCTCCCCGTTCCCCTTAATGTATTAATGTGTTTGCGCGAGTGCTATGTTGCTGCCAAAAGACTTCATCAAGCATATAAAAAAGGGGCGAGGGCCAGGCCAGAGGGCTGGATATCAAACCCAACTTGAACTCAAATGTCACCCGGGTATGTTTCCACTTCAGTGCCCCCCTTAGATAGCTAACGTCCTTATAATGAGCCGTACTGCACCTACGACCACAGAAAGCAACCAAAAGCATCCTGTATTGATGGGGAATGTCCCAGCTAGTGCGACACAGTCTTGTGCCGCCGTTTCCATCCTTCGCTTTGAAGCTCACGTGACTATGCATGAGGAATTTGCATTTTCTCCCCGTGTTGGGGTCGGTTTAATCTGGGTACTCTGGTCTCCTCCCACAGTGCCAAGAACTCAGTATGTTGTCCTTATGAATGTGCTTGTGTGTGTATTTGTGCTCGTTACTGTGGACTGACATCCCCTTCAGGATGTACCCAAGCCCTGTTCACGATCTTTTCTGGAATAGCCTCTTATGACCCTGTTACTGAATATTCATCCATCCATGCCTCCATCTTCCAACCTCTTATCCAGAAATCCAGAGCCTGTCCCAAACATCATTATTGGGTATGTGCTTGATAAACAGATGGATGGATGGAAGGAAGGAAGAATGTTTCTTTGTTTTTTAAGTAGATAGCAGCTGGAAAGAGATGTATACGTCCATCTTGCGTAATTTGTTATCCAGTACAAGGTCGCGGTTGGAAGTGAATTTTTCATCTCCATAATTGATTACGCTTTAGTACGATGAAGAACCTTGTGCCCCTTTACATGATAACTGGAACTGGAAGATGGATGTACAATCCTAGCATAGTTCATAACATTTTGTTGCCACTAGAGGGCAGCAAAATTGTCATCGTTTTCTTTTTTCATGGTAAACGAACTTTTAAAAATATACATTACGAAGAAAAGATATGACCATTTTTAAATGAAAGGAAATCTAGTTGTATATTTACACTAATTATAAAACTGGAAATATTTTCTTTAATTTTTTGCACGAGTTTCTTGATCATATGATTGTTTACTTTATAAAAAAAAATACCCTTGTCTGTAGAAGACGATAGGGTATTTATTTTTGCACGGATATATATTTTAACTATAATGATTCCTCACCCCTTGTCTGGCTAATTGAGGACTAGGCTCCAGAATTTGGAGAGTTAAAGGCAAATCTAATTGTGTGAGTGCTGCGGGAGGAGCTAAGATGAGCTCTGAAACATGCCCTTGGCCAGTATGAGGGAATAATCTCATGCGTCTTTCTCCACGCAATTGCAGTATCTTCCTAGCCACAGATCAAAGCATTCCTGCCTATTAAAATGTACAAGGTCTAGGGTGTGTATATATAGCATGCGCTTTATTCCCTTAACTTCCCAAGCCAGGTTTCTGGTTAGTAAACTGTGACAGGTAATATAAAGATGCCTGAATGCATTTAATTAAGACGTTTATGCTCATCTGATAAGGAAATCAACTGTTTATTTACATCACATGCGTGTCTCTTCTGCGATTGATCCTGTCTAGATTGTGCATGGATGCCTAAACGATGAGCCTTTCATTTTTTGATCCTTCATTCAGGGTCTGAAGCGAAATGCGTTTGCTCCACATCCCGGGAGGTGTCCATTGATCTGCTTGGGGGCCCCGGTTCTAATGAGCTACGGGGATCAGTGCCCCCGGTTCGGAGAGCTGGAGCACGAACTGCTCTCCTTCGTACTGCAGGAATAACGAGCCCTTTGTTTTAATTATGTTCTTCTCACACATTTATTTCATTCAATATCATTGACGTTGCCTTTGCGTTCCATTCCTTTTCCATCCGGAGTGACTTGTTCTGCATTGTCAAAGTGCCAAAATTCGGTGCATAATTTAATGCAGAATAATAACAGAAAATCAACTGAGCCAGTTCCATAACAATTTGCTTGGTGCACATCACACTAAAGATTCAACTGCGTATTTGAATCAGTTTTAAATGACATTGCATTACAAGAATGAAAATGCATTTGCCTCTCAACAACAGCATATAGTTGACTCTTCTGCATCGCGATTTTCCCCACCACTGTTTCGGTATATCGCCTGGTCGGCATAAGAAATTAAAGGGGAATGTTTTGGGGATTTATGAGAAAGCCGCAGAGAGAGAAAGGGTTTACTGACTGGTAAATGATAAAATATAAGCACAGTGCTGGTTTGGAGGTCGCCAAATGTTCCGGGATCCTCTCACGTGATATCTGTCAGCGATCTCTCCATTCGGCGTTTCCTGTGCTTTTGTGCCATTTTAGTGTCCCAGGCTGTACTGAAGTTATGGGTCCAAAGTGCAGTGCTTCTATTGGTCAACTGCATTTCCTCCCATTGATCCAACCGCACACACATCTACCTGTCAGTCGCAGCCGTTTTATCCTACTGTATGGCTAAGTGTGGATGCTGAATGGGTGGAGGACCTGGACCACCTTTGACGACCGGGTGGCCCCACAACACAAGACAGTGCAACAAACGTATCAGTCTGCAGGACTGCTAAAGAGCATTTTGTCTGTGGTGGTATGTGATCTTTAAATAATTATTTTTAGAAAGAAAGAAGCAAAGCATTTTCCTTTTCTGTTTGATCAGCATCCATTGGCTAGAGTCCTAGCTTCAGTCAACGATCCATCTCTGTGTGGTGTCCCGTGCTAACTAGTAATGCAGGAAATCACAAAGAACGCGTATCACTCTTCACCGCTACACCCCATTAACTAGCCTCAAACTACATTTTGGCGCATTTCCGCTATTTTGTCAAGAAACGTGTCATTTTCCTCTAGTAAATGGTTCGCAGTTGTGGCTTCCAGGTGCTTTGACCACATGCATACCGCATCAGCACCATCAGAGGCGAGTCGCTGGAGGGATCCCTTACTATTTCACGCCGGAATGCTCCAGACGGTTTATGGTGCTTTCATGGCGTCTGCTTTTGCTGCCTAATCTCCCGCCTTTGCGCAGGCAGCTCCACACGCCCGGCTTCCTCACGGATGCCGCCGCTTCCAGCAACCCCGGGTGGATCACCGATGCTGAGTGCTCTTCATGGGTTCAGAGCCATTATGCCCACCTATTTTCTCCTGAAAAATAGCCCCCTCTCTGCACTGACATGGGCCATTTCCTATCACCTTAAGCATCGCAGGCCGCTGTGTTCACATCGCTTTCACTTGAGCCCCATGACAGAAGCACACCCTGCCATTTACCCTGTTGTCTTTCAGTGTCCTTTCTTTCCCTGACAGGTATTTGTGCTTTTAAAATGTAGCAAAAACAACAACTACTCTGACTCATAATAATCCAGCCAGTAACAATGATATTGTTAATTAATAATTAATTAGCTATCCTTATTGATCTTGCCCCACATAGATAATCGTAACGATCATTCAATTTGTAGGCTACCTGGCTGTTCATTCAGGTCTCCTGGGTGGCGTCTGTTACTAACTTGCCCTTGCTATAAGCCTCTTAGTTTATGCGGCAAACACATTACCTTAAGCAAGTGTATTTTAGGGGATTAGGGACTTGTACGACTTCTGTTTTGTCATGTTATTAATTTGTTTCCTTATTATTGTGCCTATGGCTGTCACTCGCTTGTTAAATTGTGGCAGCAATTATTATTAGTTTGATGTTTATTCGCTAATATTAAGATACAGCAACTCTGGTTACTCAGTAGCATTGTTGCATCAGACCACCATGGTTGGGGGTTTGTAGCCCAGCTGTGATCTGTGGGCGGAGGTTTTATGTCCCTCTAGTGTTCTGTAGTTTACCTGTAGCTATAGTCTGGTTTTTCCCACAGCCCCAAGACATGCAGTTATATGATGTGTTAGTGTGTTTGTGCATTAATATGTCCGTCTGCACTGAACTTCACTGGTATTCCATCATGGTGTTGCCCTGCCTCATGCCCTGTGCTACCTGAGACATGTTCCAGCATCCCACAACAGTGAACCAATGAAGAGGCTGAAAATAAATGGATGTGCAAATGAATAATAAATTAGACAACTGATTTGCGTGAAAACCAACAATAAAAGTGACCCACAGACGCAGTCCAAGAGTGGGTCTGTTATGATATATTGTCCACATTTCTTCATGAGCAAATCTCTATGGCTCAAAATCAGATTACAGGAAAATTAATGATGTTATATTATACACCACCAGTCTCCATTCATCCATTTGACATCAAATTGTTTGGTTCTGTGTTTCATGAACATATATAAAAACTTTAAATATATCTCAAATTTCCCAAATGTATGCAAAATGGGTCAGTGTTTGACTATCGATTCATAGGCCTACAGATCAGAAATCTTTGCATGGCTATAATGTGGGCTATTAAAATTATTTTGTTGTAAAACCAGTATCTTACAGCAGTATATAGCATGATAACCATCTTTCCCTTTAAATCGCTTCTTGAAACGTACGATAAACACTATTTAATGGAAATATCCGCCCTAACCCTAGTCTAGATAAACTGGAAAACCAAACAAAATACCATGAATCGCTGTGCCCATTTATAGAGTCCTTTCGTCAGTTTGTCAGATAAATTGAAGCAAACACGCAAAAAAAGTCCATCAAAGAATAAAGAGAAGTGGCAAACGGAGAGATAATGCCGCTGGATCTCCAGCGGATGAGGAGAGTGAGAGTGAAATCAGGGGCACTCAGACCCAGGTAACCCCCTGGAGACCGACTGACATTTCCTCCGCCCACAAATAACAGTGATGAAAAGCTTGAAGGAGCCGCCCGAGGGACGCTCCATCGCATCGGGGCGCGAAAGGGAAACGTGCGCTCCCGCATGCAGCCGGCGGTGCCTCCCCCAGAGAGCCGGAGTCTGAGAGCCGCCGCTGCCCGCTCCGTGGCGCCACTCGTGGCGGTTACCTCTTACTCAGAAAAGGATCTAGTCTGAGTGGTATTATGAAGTGAATTTATAGGAAAGGGATGTTTTCTTACTCCCAGCATCGAAATATGGCAGCGATCGAGCAACTGAAACTGTAATCATGTGTTCACTTGCCTACTTACAACAAATGACATGCATTATTCCAGTCCACCCAGTCACAGTAATATATCACTGCTACTGGGAAAAGCAATAAACATTTTAGCGGAAGTAGGTCACCTTTTAATGCACCGTCTAATGCATTTTTTTTGCTTTTTTATCTGGCCATGTCAGTGCATGTTGTAACATAGACCGGCATTATTATGCATCACCCTGTTTCCGGCTATGCCGGGGCATTACGGCTTTTCTGCAGCTCCCATCCTAACAGATGAGGCAGAAAAAACGGGGCTGGACTTGAGCTGATTGCATTTGCCATGCAGATATGTGAGCTGCAGTGAGGCTTGCTAATCGCTCTGATAGGAAGCCTATCTTGATGTCACGGGGCAGGAAGGTATCAGTCACTAACATGTTTAGCCAGCTGCTCTTATGAGAGAGGAGCTGGACGGGAACTTAATGGAAATGTAGGTAGTTGCAGTGGCAGCCTAATCTCAAGACTGTTTTGTGTTGTAATGCACAAAAATAAATGTCAATCCAGGGAAACACCGGAGCCAGGTTTATAATTTACTGGGTTATTATTAATTTATCTCGTCAATACGAGGTACGCTTCCGCAAACGTATCTCTGATGTTGCTCATAACTTGACGTATTTGTATATATAATATGCATTGGTGTGAAAAAATGCGAAAATACCCCCCACCATAGCAAGGTTAGTCAGACCTTCCAGTTCAGTATCTGCAATTATATGTTTATTACTTAAGCTTCAACTTCAACAAATGCTATGTTTACATAGGGCATATTAAATCTCTACAGCATTGACATGACGGTTCACGGGGTAATATTACGTCACTGGCTATCACATGTCGTTTGGATATATCCGTGTGTGTGTTGTATTAGAACGGTGATGTTCAAAACCTCACTGCTGAATCCTTATGTACTTAACTTTTCTAGTGCAAATAACTATCTGAACACAGGTCAGTATGAACTGAACACCTATAGGCCTAAGTAAAATATAAAAGTAAAACCGACTGCGGGAAGATGCACATTAAGCTACTCGAAGGTTGTCATTGGCATACATCGTGAGGTTATGAAAGCGGGCGCAGAAAATATGAGAGCAGGACCACATCAGCTACCCGCACACACTACAGTAAAGCTCTTGTACAAACGTAACATAATTTTTATTACCCAATCCAACACCTGTCCGCTGTCTTAGTAAAGGGATAGGCTAATACATCTAAACAAAGGATTTTGAGTGCGTATTGAAAACAAACTGTTTAAGGGTCACGGAGATTCTTATTCTTTTGTTTAAAACCTTTTAAGATCAGACCCAATAACAAAGCAGGCTTTCTTTTAGGTACTGCAATTATTCTCTTCTATTAAGTGTCTATGTGTGGGCGTTGGTTGAACCTCCTGAGTGAAAATCTTTTTCACAATCTGCCGGTTGGTTTATCAGAGCGCTTAATTAAACCCGCCATACCTACGCTGATACATTTTTTGTGTGTGTCGGTGAGTAGAAGCGGATACGGCGGCTGAAGTCCGGGAGGCGAATAATGGCATCGATACTAAGAAGGAGTGTATAATCAAAAGGTGAGAGGAAGTGTAAGCGAACAGGATGAATACAACATGCCGTTTCAACATCCCTCGCCAACTCTCCATTATGTGCTGCCTAATAAAGCACGTTGTTGTCTGGTTATTTTGAGAGTATTTCTTGAATGTGATGAACCAAAGGGATAAATATTGTCCACTGACAACAAACACTACAAAAGGCACTATAAGCAGCGCGTGTTTTGTATAAAGAAGTCCTACCATACTAATTAGCCTACTTTTAAATACAATTCCGCTATTACACTTTAAACGATCTAATAATATAACAACGCGCATCCTCGTTTTTTTCCTAGTTCAAAGGTTAAAGGATAAGAATCAAATAACCTGACAAAACGATTCTGAAATGTACATGAGATGTGACTAACGCTCCGCTGCACACAAAAGCCGGACTTTTAATGTGCGGGACGCGCGCTTATAGGTAGCTGGATGAGGATCCGCAACATTAATTTCGATCGGACGTGTAGACTGGGGGCGTCGAGTGGGCGATGGAGGCGCTCAGATGCGTGGCCGGCACCAGCCAGCAGGTGTCGCTGTTCACGCTTCGGCGTGCCTGAGGCGCTGCTTGCGAGGAGCGCGTCCGCTCTCTGCCGCTGCCGCCGCTGCTGCTGACTCCGTGGCTGCGCGCCGCAGTGCCCCGCTCTCCCCGCAAGCCGGCGGATGCCGCTCTGCCCCCTCGCAGTCCGCCTCCACTTTAAGGCGAACCTTTGGGGCATGACAGTGCGACCTGTCTCTGTTTGAATATCGGAGAGAAAGAAAAGGGGAGTGTAAAGGAGAGAGAGCGTGCTTCCTGCCTCTGGATATTATTTGGTAAGTGCAATGTCATTCCAGTCGCTTTTATTCTCCCGACCTGCTCTGCACGGTGGACGCATTTATCTTTTGTTAAAAGAGGGCTTTCCCGTTTTTGCATGTTAATTAGAGGCATGATGAGTTTTTTGTCTTGCTTGCGTGATGCGCACCGCATTTTAAGTGACAGGAGCCGTCTTTGGCTTTATTGGCGGTGATTGACTATAAATCCGAACTGTGCAGCGAGCAGTTTGATGCTGATCCTCCATACGAGGCGGGTTTCACCACTTTTCCTGCCTAGTGACCTAAATTTCAATCGTTTGCTTTTTTCCGTCCAGGTGTTCGCTGTTTTTCTCTGTATATCGCGAATTACCTTTGTGTCTGTGTCAAGGAATGATATCTATTAAAAAAGGATATGGTTTTGTAAAGGTGGGATGAAACGTTATATTACGGTTGTATATAATTAATGACTCGGCGAGGAGAAGCATCTCCATTTCATCTCTTTTTTTTCTCTACTGTGTTTGAATCGATCGCCTTTGGATTGATCAAACAGGAACTGGTTTATTGCAAAGGCACTGCGTATTATATTCTAGCAGCGTTTTATTGCACACCAGCGTGATACAGATGTTACAGCGAGTGTAAGAGCGACGTTAATGCCATTACGTGTTCTATATCTTATCGTAGATCTAGCTTTGCGATTGGCCAAAAATATGGACTGCGTTGATATGCATAATACTGCATGCACCATGTAGTATATTTAAGTTCAGTATGTGGGTGTTTTATTTATCTGATTTTTCTGTTGATTTGCAGTTATCAGGCTAATGAATGTAAATACTGAAGCGATGGAATTTCTGTTTAGATCTTTCTAGATTATTTTCTTTTTGAGTTGCACGTTGTCTAAAAGAAGGTAGCTTGCGTCGGTGTTAAATCCGAAATCTATTCAAATGTATTCATATACGTAATTTTAGTATCGGCACAGAGATATATGAGGCCTATCGGAGAGTGATCTGTAAATGTAGAACAAAGGCGTTTTAAACGGATGCTGTGGTGTTTTAGTAAATGACATCCTGCATAATACACATTTGTGGAGTGACTGACGTGTCATCCGTGATTTTTATAATTCGCCCAGAAATATGCAATGACCAGTTTGCCCAAACATAAATATGTGTATTTTTTGTGATTCACATATGCGATAAACGCGCTATCGCAGGGACCTGTATGTAAAGGATGGCATGTCATAGGCCCCCACACACACTGATGACCCACTTCTGAAGCGCCATATGGATCCCTGCGTGGACGTGCAGCCTACAAGAGTGTAGCTGTTCAGAATTATCAAGTTGCTGTCCGTAATGTTTTTAACGAATTTTAGCGGAGCATACAATACGCAATATTTAGTGGACCATATTTTTTTAATCTGTCTAGTTAAGTCCTTTCATTATTATCAGTTTCTTCTTTTTCCTTGCTTGCACAAGTTTTCCCTCCAGATGTCAGAGAACAGCAAAAATTGGCCATATACTGTGAGAAAACACAATCGTATTAGTAATTAGACTGATTCTCCTGTCTAACCAGTCACCTCCGGCCCGAACTGTTCCGGAGTGTCTCCGGAGTTGCGTTTCGTGCTCATTCCTGGTACTGACGTTATTCTGCTAGTCACCCAGCCTGCTAATCCAACCAATTATATTGGTTGAGAAAAGGTGTTTTCCCCCCACTTTGTGATTGCAGTGGGGCTGCTACAATGTTAATTAGTGTCATTCCTGTTTTCCTGACTCCCCATTATGTTTGACATTGTAAGCCAATTCTATTTACAATTAGTAATTACTAAATTTTTCTTTTTAAAATATCTTTATACAGAATATAACTTCTGTTCTCTTGTATTTATAGCTAGGTATTCAGCCAAAGCACATCAGATCATGTAGCTTTCTCAAGCTTAATGATAGCAAGTATGACATTTAACATTTGACACAATTTCAGACACCTCTTCCTGTCTTGATGCACACATTTGTGTCTCTACAAAGCATTACCGTACTACGTTACTGTAGCGATGTCCCTATTTGGTCCTGGTCATTTCCAAGGTAAGAAAATACCGTGCAGTGCAATTTACAGATCTCTCTATGGCTGTATATTGTGAATTAGTAAACCTTGCCAGCAATTAGCAGACTGAATGGGCATCACAGCCCAAAGCCGGTAGACTAGTTAAGGAAACCTGTAAGTATGGAGGTCCAAGAGGAGATCTGAGTTAGTCCATATACAAAAGGAATCAATAAATCCTTGCAGGTGCTTATGAGTGCAGACAAGCTGCTGTCGTTCGAATATGTGATATTTCGCAACACGGCTTTCAAAGACACTTTGGAAATTAGCGAGAGGATTATAAAGCCAGTTGCACCTCTAGACTGGGTTGCAAAGCAGAATATGAAGCCTCAGGACCAGATAATGTATGTAAAAATGCATTTGTATAATTGCAGTGGCTGTAATCCCTTGGCGGAAAGAAAAATTGATGTGTGCTCAGAAATGTCACTGGCCATGTGACTCAAAGCACTGCGCTGAGGCCTGGTCACATGGTGTGCCGCCCCGTCTGAAGCGCGACAGAGCCACCCTGCTTGGTGTTATTGATGCTTGTGGTGCTCAGTGTCAAAAGGATCAAGAAAAATAAAAATAAAACCAGTAAACACCGCTGAGATTAACTGGGAAATAAGAAATCTTTGCAGATTCCTCTGAAGTTTTTTTGTCTTAAGCAAATGTCCATGAGAAGTACAAAAATGATCCCATCTGCTCAATTTTTGCTCTGCTAATTATATGTCTTTTCCCCAAAATTCCATGTAACTTCCATGTTAGCACCAGTGCTTGTGGTCAACCAATCAGCCAGTTATCGCTATAAGCGTCATCCAATCAGTAAGCTATTGCTATAAGTGTCATCCAATCAGCAAGCTGTCACTGTAGGTGCCTCCCCAGTGCTCTAATGAAAAGAACCTAACCTGGAGCAAGTACTGAAGAAGGGTTCTGGAACTGTCTCTGAGGAACTCCAGTCAGGCTGACTTTTGCAGCGTGAATACAAAAAAATCCCTGGTTCTAGAAAAAGGTTCTGCTTCCTGAAAAAGGTTCTTGCAGTGTGAACAGACCCATTTTGATGTTCATAGCAAGCCCATTATAGAGCTTATTTTTATTACTAAACATGAAACACACAACAAGGTGACAATAGATCGTCACTTTATCATTATTTGTAGTCAAGCTCACTGACATGAGCATTGGGGCTGTTATACAATTGCATTTAAATTAACAATATGGGCAAGTGTGCAGATTTAATTTTACTGATGTTAATTACCATGCATGGGCATGTGAAAAGCCTGACTACCGTCGATGAATGAAACGGAAGAATCGGCAATGATAACAATCAGTGACCATGAGCAAAATAAATAGGAAAAAAAAGTCGGAACAGGATATGAGGAGAGTAAAGGAACAAAAAAGCTATTCAGGGTGTTGCGGTTGGCTGTGGGGAACAAGCAGGACCGTTCACAGTAAGCCATAAGCGAAACGGCTCAGCCTGTTAATGAGTGCAGCAAGGAAGGCGATCGATCCGTAGCAAGACATGTGACAGACTTTTTATTTCAGATGGGGCAGGCATTCTAAACCTCGGACGGCGAAAACGGATGACAAAGATATTACTGCTGACCGTGACACATGCTGTGTTGTGCAGTTTCATCAGATCTGATAGCCTCAAGATGTGATGAAACGGAATGAAAGGAGAAGCCACTGGATGGGCATTGAGCACCAACCTTTGGCTTTGGACGACCCCTTTAAATCTCTACCTCCGTGTACAGATATGGGTCTGCAGAACAAAAAGGATTGAATGTGTTACTTGTATTTAACCTAATTTTCCAGACTGAAACTGTAACAGGCTTTATTTCTGCTGCTCACTACTGAATGCATAAATATAGATAAGAAAAATACACGCAGATTTGACCAGTGTGTACATTTAGTTTTGGGAATACTGGCTCTCTGTCTTGGGGAGGAGGGTATCAGATCTCCCGCTTGTAATACTTTAGCCCCGAACTGAAAGGCTGTTCCCTCTGCCGTGTTGCAATCTGCTGCAAGTCTGTAACAAAATGTACCGATTCAAATTAAATTTTTAATATCGGTGTCAGACACCGAGTCTGTTTCCCAAAATTGTTGAGATCTATGATTCTAGGGAACAAACACCAGTAGCAATTGGGGATTCTGTTCCTCCCAAGTTCTGTGAGACGTGTGCCAACGCAACACCATTGGAATTAAATTAGACTTTCCAGACTGTCAGCGAGACACAAATGAGTGTATACAGTAACAATATTCTGAGTACTGTTCAGCAGTTTGTCTGTCATATGGGGGCCATTTCCACATATCGATGCCTCAGTCATGCCAGTCTGATTGGCTGCTTGTCCTGCCATGTCCAGGTGACAGCCAATGGAGTCGTGCGGAGGCAGATACCAGCTTCCAGTCAGCTTAGAGCAGACGGGATACATCACAGCCATTCAGGTGTAGAATCGTTAACCGCCAGCATAGAGCCCTTGCAGGCTCTTAATATTCTCCATGTCATGCATGTGTATATATTTATATTTTTCTTTTTTTTTTCTCCCCTCTTATTTCTGACCTCTTATTTTTCTGTAGTATGTCTAGCACAATCGGAGAGCACTTTAGCCAGGGAAAAACATTTCACTGTACGTTGTACCAGCTATAACTACATGTGACAAATAAAGAATCTTGAATCTTGAATCTTGTCTTCTTGCTTTCCTCCGTCATCGTCCCGCGTTCGACTTTCCTTAGAATAACAGTGCATTTTGAGTCGCATGACTGTTAAAACCGGCACCAAAGGCTTAGAGCCTTCGCCAGCTCCCACATCTGGCTAGTGGATTAATTGGTGGTTCAGTGATGAATCCTGTCAGGGACCAGGTACTTTCAGGGGAGAGCTGGAGAGAGACTGGCTATTGATCAGGAGCGGAGAGCTGGCGGTGGGGGTGGGGAGGGTGCAGCTTCCAGAGTCCTGTCTGCATGAATGGGCTCCTGTCGAATCACGGGAGGCTGTTTCGGCTGGGGGGGAATTTGTGGTGAACGGCTTTCTGCCAGCTCATCAGAAACGCATTTTGTAAATGGCTAATGCACATGAAAGTCAGTTATGGTGGGGAGTGCCATCTGATTTTTTTCCCCATGATTTTAATTCTACTTTATGGAGTATGTTCCTAAAATGTACTTTCTTGCATATGGTATCCTTTATTGATAACATAAAATTCCAGGATTTCTGTATTGCCGCAATAAGTCAGTGCTGAATTATTCACGTGTAGTCTGGGCGTAGTCTGTGAATGAATGTGAATGGCTTCGCTGCCGCCCTTGGTGTCTGGCATTTCATGTAATTTCATCAACCAATGATGATACAGTGAAGCACAGCCTTGCTGACATTTTGCCATGGCGATGTCATGCTTCTCTTGCTACTTTAGATGGTTTATGAGCATTTCACCGGTATACTGTATATTCCAAATCATACTCTAATATCTTTATTATAGCTATCAATGTGTGCTTTGACATTTTTGTCCCTTCTGTTGTGCCGTACTCTGGTAGCAGTAGATATCTGGGTCCAGGCTTTTCTGTTACAGCATGGGATCCCAGAATGTTCATGCCGCGACTGACAATGCAACTGGGGGGGGGGGTGATGGCCACCCTTTGTAGATTTTTTCACAGTGACCAGTTGCAGTTATGGTTAAAATGTGATATTCTTTCATGTTTTAAAAAAGTTAAAAACATGTTGTGGAAATCATCTCGCGACCCCCCCTCCCTGACGTGCCGCTTCAGAATCTCTGAGGCAGATGACGCTCTAATTGAAGGAGCTCAAACCTGGACGCACTGCCTGTCCCTCTCAGCACAGTGCCATAGCGCGTTCTGACCCACAGTTTGTGTGGCAGCCAGGGACGTGTGCTGGTGTGCAGCCAAAGCGTGGGGGGGTGGGCTGAAGACCGTCCCCCAGGGCATCAGCCCATCCTAACAGCCAGGATGTAGACCCATGGAGAGCCTGTCGTCGTTCCTGTCGTATTACTACTGGATGTGATAAATGCAGACAGTCCCGAGTCCCCGGTCTGGAATTAAGCAGGATTGGAAGCTCAGCTGATATCTCAGTCGTGGTCTGCAGAGTGATTGCTGAGGACACTGTATGTGATAAGGGCGCGTTCGTGTGATAAAGACTCGCGGAAAATGCCCTGTTACATGCCCTGGCTGAAGGTGTTAACGCACCTTTCCCAGCTGTCTGGTCCTCTCTTACCCGTGCTGTACTTATGATGCTAATTTAGGCCTATATTTTCATCTTGGCCTGTATCTGATTGTGGATAGTAGGTGTTGTCACCCATCTGCCATGGTGGAATTCAATAGTTTGACCTTTATCAGAGTAGGACGTTGTATCGAGAATTAAAATAAATCCCATACGTAAATTGGGCAGTGTTTAATAGGGTATGTATTTGTGTGATGCTGCACGTTATACTCATCTGCTGCGATTTCGCTTCAGTTTTTGTAGTCATTGATCATTTTAATAGGTACCTCCGCCCCCAAGCCTTCAAACGTTTTAAAATAATTGCATAGTAACACACGGAATAATTGCGCATTTGCCTTATTCTCACCGGTATTCCGTATGAATTCGCTGTCAAAACACCCCAAAATTAGACAGCGAACGCCTTTTAAAATTACATATGCATAAAGGCAAACGTGCAAAAATGTAATCGGTGTGGATATTATATATTATCGCTGATGGGCAGTATGTATTCGGGGGTGTTACCGCACTCGTTGCCTGATGTGTTGGGATAAGAAGCTTGGCTTGCATCCGTCTATGTACATTGTATTTTTGTGCTGACGCCGGTGAGACTATATTTTTCCGGACACGGTCACTTTGACATTGCGATTTCTACTCGGAAAATGCAGGGAAATCCGATCGCGGCGGCAGCTCCGACACGCTGCGTCTGCGCCCTTTCTCTCCCTGCTTTCCCCAGTGCCATTATTAAATATCTTACCCCCGCTTTAGATTTTATCTGCCCTGCTAGATGAACATGGACCAGAACAGGGCCTGGTTATCCCTCTTCCAGTTAGAGCCCAACAGATGGGCGCGATGTCCGTCTCTGAGCCTCGTACTGATGGAGGATAATGGACCTTAAGACGTCTCATCAGCCTCGCAGACTTTTTAAATTCATGGCATAATGCTGCACTGTTATTATCATTAATTATTCAAATGCTGGATCTCACCAAATGGACCGCATTAGCATTGCTAATACGCTTCTGATGGTAACTAGTTATTTCCTGTGTTACTTCTGTCTTACCTAGAATGTCTCCGTTTTCGTCCCCTCTTCCCATTTTCCAGTGTGGATAATTTGGTGCGGTTGTTGGAAGATCTGAACTGCAACTGCGAATAGGCGGAAGGCTCTTAAAATAGCCAGTTACCATAATTTCCTGAGCAGTGACTAATTAATGTCTCAATCTTGCAGTCATTGGATTGGCATTGACACATTTGGATCCTGTCTGTACACCCGTTCAGTAACACCCCAGAAACCTTCTCTCCCTTGTGTTCCTCATTGACCTGTATAATTTAGACTTTGGCAAAGAGTTTATACGTCACATGCTGGAAGAGATTTGCAAAGTTAATCTCTTTATCTAGTCGTACAAAAACAGTACTCCATACTGGTACTGGCTGATAAAATGCTTGTTTTAGGGGCAGTTCACTATATGTTGGGGATTTAACCGGTTTTCAAAATGACAGCTTTAAAGAATTCATTCAGAACTGAGAAGGAAACTCGGATGACAATGTATTCATGACATCCCAGTTCTGGGCTTACCTTCTTTTAAATGGACCGGATGAATCTGCCCGTCTTTGAAGGACACGGCCTGCACTGTGTTCTCATCTGATTGAGTGTTAATGTAAAGCAAACACACACAGTAGGTCGTTCGCTTTCCATCCACGAGAAATCCGATGCGCTAAAAATCAGGGACACTGCGGAACACGTTTCGGAGTACGGAAACCAAAGCGTTCCATTGTTCCCTCATCCTTGCGCCAGCCTGTCAGTCTGTGTGATGTACGGGGAGATTTAATTACGTTCCTTTAGATCATTATTGATTCAGGGAGGGGTTTTTTTTCTGCCTGCTATGTATTGCCTGGCTGGTCAGTGCCTGGAACGCTGAAGCTGATTTGGGAGTGATCGCTGGCCTTATGGTCCAACTCCAAGAACAAATCAATAAAGTGACATTTTAATTCCGATATTCCTCTCGCCTAAAATGAGCTTTAACCTACAGGTACTCTGAAGTTCTTATCGCAGATTCTGTCTTCGTCCTATAGCCTAACTGCAGCAGTCAGTCTGTCCCATGCTTCTGTCAGTTTATTGAATTCGGAGTGGGCTTGCTTTGTTGGGATTTATTGCATTTGCCGTGCAAGTGCCCTGTGTAAGTCGTTTGTTAAGGCACCATTACCATGCACCTCTGCAGTTGGGATGGTGTCGCTTCATTGTACTGTTCTGCATCATTGTGCATGCCGTAGGGAGCATTGAGTTGAGAAGCGTGACATCGGTCTCTCTGTTCCCTTCTGTTTTCATTGCTCACGCCTCGTGCCTCCTCCGACTTGCCGAGCCGGAATGGCTTACGGCGTTTTCTGTCAAGTTTGTGAGTACTAGAGAACAGCGCGTTCATCGTTTGGACAAGAGACCGCCCCGCCCATTTCCCCCCTCCTGAACATTATTGTGAGAGTAATCGCTCCTTCTGTGATGTTATCAAGCGTGCTTGGACATTCACTCATGAGAATGGCATCAGTCACTGTGGACGCACAAATAGGAAAAAATGCTGCCTATTTGGATGTGTTAATGCGAGATGTGAATTCTGTACATTTATCCAGGCCTATGGCTTGACGTGTGAAAACCAAACGGCGGCTTCTGAGGCAGCCTTGCTTTGCGCGTGCGGTTATGGGGGACGGATGTATGGACTCACCATGTTTTGTGGTGCCTGACAAGTTTATTTAAATACATTATTTAAATAGAATAGGGGTTAGGGTTTATCACCGTGGTTAACGGTGTTTTCTCAGCATTCTTTGGACATCAGGTGCACATGCTAATCTGACCTCAGAGGTTAGGCTCAGTCTTAGCGGGGGGGTCCTCCGTTTGACGGGGGAGGATCAGAGAGCCGTTTCCTGGGCGCCTCACCCCCCCTCTCATGCTGCCGCCTCCCCTTCATCTGAAAGCCACCACCAGATCTGCAGTAATGATCCCCCAGCCGGCCACCCCCTCGATGCACCGGGTTTGATGATCAGGGTCACACAGGGTGAGCCGTTCTGCTCACGGTTATGAGAAGAGGCAGCGTGAAACAGTACAGGAGGCATTCATACACGACAGCTCAGAACCGCGTGTTCTGTGGCCCATTATCAGATAGATACATACAATACCGCGCAAATGGCTGCCAAGAACAATTGCATTTAAATTATCTTTGTATTGGTGTTAAACTATAATTTTATGTCTGTCGACGTGTGTTAACTTCGCCTTTTGAAAACCTCGCTGAAAATCTCACCTGGATGTACAATAACCACCTACTATACCCATGTCTTTGTTGAGTCTGGCTAATCGATACATTATCAAGTTAACTTGAATATTAATTAATATTAATATCAATTAATAAAGCCAGCATGCAACAGCTGGGGTGTCCCTGACGACAGGTTTGGGATCTGAGACGGTGTTCTTCTAGCCATCCAACAAGATGTTAGTAACTTATTGTTATGTGTATTTCTTTATCCAGCATTTGGTCACTTTTCCAGAAGAGCCTCTGTTAATTATGCCCCAGTCTGCCCTATGTTCTGATGATGCTGTTATGCTCTCTCTTCTCCCTTTTCTTCGGCTCTCTCCGGTGTACGCGTGTCCTGGGCGGCGGAGAGTCGCCATCGTTCTTTGAGTCATGGGCGGCTCCTCGGAACCGGTGCTCGTGACGTCCGGCGGCTGTGTTCTGAGACGCCGCGGTGCCGTCCCACCGGGCCGCGTCTCTGCGTGCCACTCCGGCTGCCTACTTGACATTTTTAAGTGAGGATTAGAGGATCTTCTGCACTCCCTAGGGGTTCCAGTGCAGGGAGAGAGTGGACTGTGTTTTGGGGCCGCGAACCGGCAACTGCTCATTTAAGAAAAGAAAAAAGAAAAACTCGATACGTGACGTCTTATCACTCTCTGTAAAAACCCAAGAATCACAGAGGTGGTCTGTAATTTGCATGAGAATAGGCTATAATTGTATGGGCAATGTTCAGTGGCGGAGTCCATTAAGGGACAGAAAAATTATGCAGACTGACATTGGAAGAAGCTCGTGGGCTTCTGCCAGCGCCATAGAACCAGGATCCAAAGCTTTACAGAAACAAACCCGAAAGCTCTCGTCATTCGGAATAATAATACACCTAAAAATAGGCCAGTGAGTGTTTGCGGATGCTGCTGGTGGCGTGTGCTTTGTGGCCACGTCTCCACGATGACGGGGCGCGGGAGGCCCTGGAAGTGCGATTGATCTTTACAACCCATGAATAAGAAATGTGGCACTTCTCACTTTTTAGCAGACTTTCTGCAGTGGGCACGGCTGTTTTTAGAGATTATCACGGATTAGGTGCAAGACGCACAGGAAGGCTGGCAAGGCTGCCGTGTGTCTGTGTGTGACCTCATACCCCAACTGAAGGAACAGCTCCAGGTGTGTTACTGCAATTCAGTTTTTTATTTACACATTTTTTTTGTGTGTTTGCAACTCATTGCCGTTGTCAGCAGGCATCACTCTCAGCCCAGTACAGATTGTGTACACGGGGTGTGCACCTTGCGGAAGCCCTTCATTTCATGCTAACAGCTTACAGCTTTGCGTAGAATTTACAGAGAAGATAAACGCCGTGTGTTAAATCACCGCTAAGAAAACTCTTTTTATCCTCCTCCTGGTTAATGTGTCTCCCTCGCCACAGGTAGCATAACTAATTGAAATAGTGTTTACCTGCCGCATTACTTATGTGCTATATTTAGTGTCCATTCTGTGGACCAGCTGGTGGGACCTCAGGAGCTTCAGAAGGTCCTCACAGCTACTGGGTGGAGCTTCCCACATTTTTCCTTAACCCTAAAATAAGTGGGATGGGTCAGGCGAAGCATCAGCAGATGTTCCCGGCGAGCGTCGGGGTCCCCCACGTGCCGTTAGTGGTGCTGCGCCGTGACACGCCGCGTCTCTCTGATGGGCGACCGCTTCTGTTCCGCGCTTCCGCGTCCAGCTCCGCCTGATTAGTGTGAGATTATAAGCGCCGCACACTGTGAAGGTCGGGTCGTTCATTATTTCCAGATTCCCCGCGAGGCAGCGGTCACAAATGCTCAGAGGAGATGCCCCCAGTGTTTGTCATTTCATGGTAAATGCTCTCCTCCCACCCCCAGCCGGAAGGTCTCTTTCCACAGACTCTCCAGCAGGGGTCAGACTTTGCTCCATGCAGTGATTTATTGTAGCTTTGACGGCAGCTTTGAAAGGCTCAGACTTTGCTTATCCTTAATAACTCATCTTTTTTGTCGCAGGAGAATGATGACCGCAAATGTTGATTAGTAAAATAATAAAAAAAATGTCATAATGTGGCAGCTGCATAGATCATATCTGCCTTAATTCATATTTATTCTATGCAAAATACTTTATACTTTAAAATAGATTAATAATAGATAAAAATATCTATCCATTGTGAGTTAGATATTGCAAAATGTATAACATGTCAGCCCTGATGGAGAGTGACAGGCTGACAGCTCTGTTATGGGGCTGTATTCGCTAATATGTTTAATTTTTTAATATTTAAAATTTTTTATATTGCCATTTCCTGCAGCTGAAGCTGCCTTGTAGCATTATGCTAGCTGGCTGCTGCATGCGGGTGGAGCCCCCGTTCTGCAGGTGCTGGTGTGTCCCCTTTGATGTTGCGCCCCCTAGTGGCCGGCTGCCTGTCACTGCTGCCTCGGCGTTCTGTTCCACGCAGCAAGATGTAACTAATCCCCGAGGTTTATCTTCTAAACATCAGTTTTGCGGCGCCTGGCTTCTTAGCGTCATGTAAAATCGTTAGCGGGGAGCTGGCGCGGCTGTGATTGTGGCTGTGATTGGCTTCACGAGGCCTCTGTGAAGTGAAAATGGCCACAAGGTAGACCGGCACACTGGCTAATTAGCCATACAGTGGTCTGTCAAAATATGAACTCGTAGTAAGAAGAACAGTGTGTGTAGTTCTGTCCCAGATAGTTGGATCTGTGGGGCATTTTATCATGCAGGTTCTACAGTGTTAGTGTGTCAGTTGCGTATTATTCAGTGGTTGGTGACTAATTGTGATGCCGGCACCGAAACAGAAGCACGAGAGCCGCTGTAAGCTAATGGCGCTTAACGAGGGGCCAGGCCGTGCTCAGAGGCCTGAAGCTGCCCCACCAAGCTGCCCGCTAGATCCCCAGCAAAGACCCAGCTTCTGTGACTCTAGTGACCGATTTAATGGCTCCTCCATATTAGCTGTTAGTCCTGGGCTCCTCCCTGAGCTCTGGCAGGGGGCCGAGCTCAAGACTGACCTCCAGAACACATGAAGGTCATGCTAGATGTTCCCTGAGCAGCGTGTGGTAGCTGGGTAGTCTATGAACAGAGCTGCATGTTAGTGTGGATTGGATGTTTGGAATATCTTAATTTTGGGAGTTTTGGTAGACATTTGGTTGTAGTTATCAGTCTTATAAGTTCTGTGTGATGATCGATAAGCTGTTATCCAGTTTAAATATGTGATTCAGTTACAATTTCTTTTGGGGGTGTTTATATTTGTCTAGTTCTTCAGTAATGGAATTTCAGTTAGAGGAAATTCTGACTACAGTTTAAAAAGAACTGACTTGCTTTGCTTGAAATGATCAGTTCTCTGCTGGTATTCCCACTCTGCTGGTATCCACACTCTGCTGGTATCCACACTCTGCTGCTGCATCAAATTATGCTGCATAATGGAATCGCACCCCTTCACCAAATCCATAACATTTTGGTAACAGAATAACCTCTGCTGTAGAATTTCCCATTTGCAACGTCACATGGTGTCACTGTGGCACAGTCACCATCCATGGGGTCCCCCTGGCTTGTGGGCTGTGCTTTCGGGAATCGGCTGTAGGTTCACTGTGATCGGTATGGATGCGTTTATATTGCCAATAAAATGTATTAAAGCATTCATGCATTTTATTATCAAGGAGGCGAATTATACAACTTAGTATTTTGAAATGTTGAAGAATACGCTGTTGTTGCGAGGGTTTCCTGTTGTGCGTTTCCAATGGTTTGTGCCTTGGAGTGATAAACTTGGTGGTGTCTAATTAGTCATGCTGCCAATTCCATTATAAGTTGGTGTTTGATCCATGGGAATGTAGAGTTTTCTTTAAAGATCTGGCACAACCTCAAGGGGCCAACTGGCTGATGATGGCCTGGCCAGGCAGCCTGTATGAACACAGGCAGACCACAGATCTCAGGTCAAGACAGCATCTGGACAAAGTGCCTGTCTCCGTCTCTTGTCATTCCATACTACAGTTTTGTGACCTCACTGTCTTATTTTTCTTATTCACTGTGGAAGAAACGCATACTCTTTTGCATTATTTTGTGAGATTTTCCTCCAGGAGAAAACGTGAAGCGTATGTAATTTTCCAGTGGCTGTGATGTCGCCATGGTTTCGTGCCAAAGTGCCCGAGGAAACGGTGGACCGCAGGAAGAGAGCAAGGACAGCGCATTGAATGTGAAGGTTAACGGGCGCCTTGTCTGTCCTTGGGGACGATGAAAGAGCGATAGATGAATGTCCTTTGATACGTAAACCAGATCAGCAGCTGAATGGTCAGTGCTGCTAATCTTTTTGGATGATCTTTGCATGCGTCTGTCTAAGACGCATGTAAACAAGGTCGTGGTCAGCGAGTCGAACCAGAATCATGGCCACATGATGAGTGCGTCATGAAACACGACTCAATTTAATGACTTTTTTCCTTGTTTAGCTGACATAATTTCCACCTTTGATGGCTGTAATTTTCCTGCTCAGTGCTTTGCCAGTACAGCCTCCCCATCACCACGGAAAACAGCCATAAACTGGTTCGTTTGATTGACATAAGCCTCACATGATTACTCTTTATCACTCATGTTGTGCTGATGCGTCTTTTGAAGACATCATTAAGAGGGCTTCTGTAATTATCCCTGGACATCATGATGTTTGATCTTTATGACGTCTATGATGCCATAGTTGTGTTTCATATGTCCTTGTGATAGACCACACCCAACATGCTGTATATGTGTTAAGTCAGTGTTCAACACATTAATCAACAATTTTTGGTTATGTAAAAATGCACCTTTGTTTTCTATGTCATGCAACGTGGTAATTATAAGAGTGAATTACTGACATTATCTATGGGATGATAATTTGGGCCTGAGTTTTGCTTTTGTCTAATTAAGTCTGTCCACATAGTGATAAGGTGGTAAGTGCTTATTTAGCTCGGCCCCCGCTTTCGGGCCTCAGGCCAGTTTGACCTTGTAGGCAGCGGTGCTTTCCCAGTTTTTTCATGGATGCTTGTGAAGAACCTTCTGAGAACCGGAGAACCGTCAGTGGCGAATCATGGTGCCGCATTGAAGCCCATCGAGGCACGCCATTGGGCGGCAGCCTCGACGGCACCTGGGCTGTTGGCCAGCACATCCCCCATGATCCCTGGAGTGTGTGAGTCATCCCTGGTGGACCTTGTGTGTCCCATACCTCGATATGAAATACTCAAGCCTTTGGTGAAGATCACACTGCGGGGTTTAGGAGCTAAGAGTTTATCTTAACTGTTTCTCTACTAAAGGTCAAGTGAGTCAAGAACAATAATGTCAATAGTTGGTTATGCCACCAACATAAAGACATCTTCTAACCACTGAGAGCTATGATTGGTCATCAGTTGAAGACAGTCTTGGAAAACTTACTCCTGTGCTGGATTGTAGATGTGAGTAATGACAGAGCCCCATAGCAGGAATTGTGTTTCTTCTGGGGCCGCACTCTCAACATGGCAGCCTACACTAGACATGTCAAACTGTACTTTAGCACAGTGCTAAAGACTCATCAGCATGTGTGACCTGAGTACCGCAAAAACGCAAGTCTGCAGGTTTAGAATTTTGAAAGTGTTGCTACTACCTGATGGTTACACAGCTACTGCTGTCCGCTCTATATGCTAAGCTGAGTAACTGAAGAACAGTATTAAGCACATACTGCCACACTCAGAACTGAAGGGATGAAGGAGGCAGCCATGACGGTTCACTCTATCATTCTGTATACAGCACTGTCATTCATGGTACACACAGTTGGCTTCATTGGAAGCTTTGCGGAATTTTACATTTTATTAATGAAAGGGGGAAAAGTGAAGAATTGGCTTTTAACTCAATGCTCTTAGCCATCAGCTTTAAAGGGGCATCTTTGTTCGATAAATTCTCTGGTGTTTTACTCCAGTATGACTTTTGAAGCCTTTCACACATCTCAGTGTATTTCTGTACTACAGCACCACTTGTCCCGGGACGTTGCTGTGTCTGCTTTACGTAGCACAGTGTGGCCAGAGCAGCTGCCTTCCTAAGGTTTGTGTGCACCACATCTGAGTAGTGCCAGCCGGGTCAGTGCCGGCGGCGCGGACCTAGCAGCGAGGAGGACTGTAGGTCCAGAGCTGCCGTGGTTATGTTTATCCGTCAGGCGAGTCGCTGAGCTCCAGGCAAGGCTGCAAAGCGGGGTGCCGTCTTTTAGTGTGGTGGCCGCGGCCACTTGGCGGGGGTGATGGACGTCCCGGGGGATCGCTCTGCGGGGTCCAGATAAAGAAGGCAGACTCTACTAGAGCTGCCTGCAAAGCTGTTCCCATGTGTCGTGTCTCTCCCCTCGGATGGCCGAGAGGCCTGCATATGTCCGCCGGAGAAACGCTGTAA
This sequence comes from Stomatorhinus ivindoensis, assembly GCA_019775895.2. Taxonomy (NCBI): domain Eukaryota; kingdom Metazoa; phylum Chordata; class Actinopteri; order Osteoglossiformes; family Mormyridae; genus Stomatorhinus; species Stomatorhinus ivindoensis. The sequence continues at coordinate 357,333 of JABFEB020000119.1, forward strand.
TCCTCATACCAAACACACCCCCCTCCCCATGCTGTTAGATTCCTGGTACCTCCTAGGGTTTTTTTGGTTTACATTTTATCTCAGTTCAGAGATTTCATCAAATTAGCCATCAGGTGAAAGGAGGCGGGACCTTGTCACTTCCTGGTCACCGTCCCCTAACTCTCCGACCAACCCGCTGTCCCGTGGCAGCTTGATCTGCTGGACTGCTTTTGCCCTAACCAGTAATGCGTGACGACCGCATGTTGCATCAGCTAAAATGCATCGCCTGCCTGGCTCTGAATTTAAATGACCCTCTCTGCGAGTGCTGTCTTGAGATCAAAGCGCCGCGGAATGGTGGCGCCCGTGATCGTAGCAGCCGCTGCTCCTTTTCTCCAGGTGCGCTAGAGCCTTGGGAGCTTGCGTAGAAGTAAAGAAGCTCGTTAATTCGCAAAGAGAAGCAAATGTTGGCTGTCGAGGCATTTTGAGTGCTTCGCAATTTAGTCCGCTTATCATGACCAATAAATTAGCGTGATTATTTCACAATGCAAAGGCGAAAATGGTGTTCCATTTGTAGTCTTCATGGATCCCGTCCGAACTAATTTGCAAGTATGAATACTATATTAGTATGTTTTCATATATGGTTTCTGCTCAAATTATCAAGTTTCGTCATTATTGTTTTGGTAGAACAATAGCATCCTCAGGCTTTTTGGTGTCTTGTGAATGAGCTGCAGTTTTTTATGTAGAGTGGAGTCTGTGCTGAAGGCTTGGCATTCACTCTAAGGCCTGTCTCATCGTTCAAGGCCTGTCTCATTGGCTTTCCTTCCAGTGTAATCATGGCTTACAAAGGTTGCAGTCCAGCCTCACATGCTAACCCTCGGATGAGTGCATTACAATGCAGTCTTTTTAAACTTTGCTTTTCCTTAAACAAACAGATTGACTCAATGAGTCAGAAAAGCTGCAGATAAACAAACTGTTTCCTTTGTAAACCCTTGTACAGAATTAGTAGGAAGATTAGATAAAGTAATACTTAAATACACAGATATTAAACTTTAATATATGTATGAAAGGGATGCCAGTTTATCAAGTGTCCCACACACAACAAAAGGCAATCTACATGAGCTAGGAGTGGGAGTTGAACCCACAACCTTGGAGTGGTGAGGCTCACATTGCCCGGTGAAGCACCTCCCAAAATAGCTTTTAATGATTCCATACATAATGGAAATTACAAATAGAATAACTTGGTGTTAATTACACATTTTAGGGGCTCTATGGACCATAGCACAAGGACAAGTTTGCTGTCAATGAAAACGCACTTAGTTACAAATTAGATACAAGTCGGATATCTAACAGACCCAGTATAAAGTGTAGCAGCATACAGGCCTGTGCCGATGGCCATTGATTTTATATATCCATGAAAATTTTATCCACTGTTTTATCAGCTTTGCATAACCAAATAAAGGCTTTTCGAGTTGCTTTTGTTCCTATATTTGTGCTGTGGTGATCATTGTTTCCTGCATTGTTAACATGCATCCACTCTACCTTTTAGCTTACATTTAATCGGCAAGGGGAAGACGGAATGTATGTTCCAATCTGTTGCTCTTTTCGCACTGCAGTCTGAATAATAATTTGCTTTCCCTCGTAATGAGAAGAAAAGCATATTAATGTTCCATAATGCAAATCTTTCTGTCCTTTTTGCACCAAATGATAAGCAAATAATCTATTTTGAAATAAATGTCGCTAAAACTGGAGCTCCATAAAGGGCATAAGTAAATATGTATATTTTCTATTTTATTTTCACTCTATGCTATTATTGAAGTGACGTCCTATCTGGGGTGTCGAATGTGCTTCTTGGGACAGGCTACAGGCTTAATGTGACCCTGTGTAGGGTACGCAGTTATGGATGAATTATATTATATTATTATATTCAAGACAACCAGACATCCGCGGAAATGATTTTTTCGACCTTGACAAAACTCACTTTCCCCGGACTATTTTCGCCCGCGGATAAAGCACAGGTGCAGGTTAGTTGTGCGTAACCGGCATTTATGTTCCCTGTTTGCACAATCTTCTGCTCTCTGGCCATAGCTACGGCAGGGCGCGCGGTCACGCACACGTCCCCACAGGCGCCCCGTAACATCAGTGTCACCAACTTCGCTCAGCTGGCTGGTGTGACATTTACATGTATGTAACAGTTTTATTACCTTGTAAATAGTCTGTGGGGTTTGCAAACTGCCCCAAGGCGTTTGATGTAGCTCATTTTAGGTTTATAACGGAATAATATAGATTTGCCATAAGATTTCTCGTGTGAGTGTCTGAAGGCGTGAGTGTCACACCACATGAGCGAGAGCTGGTATCCCTGCCTTTTTTGGTGCGCTCATTCCCCGCGTTCAACTAGATTCTCGTGCCCCCCCCACAGAGATAATTAACTACCTAATTTCTGTCTTCCATAATCATTTTGGAAGACACCTTTACAAGTATTTTAGAAATCTTAATATAGTTGGCTTTAAAACGTGTTTTATTTTTGTCTACGTACCTCCCCGGGGATGATGCGCGCGCTATAACGGAAGCCGCAGATGCTGTTGAGTGACCCCTATTTGTCAGACGCATCTCCGGTCCAGCCTCAGGTGCTGTTTTGGGGAAATTATTCTCCAGAAACATGGATGGCTTCCAGGTATGATAGCAGCAGTGGGCACCAGTTTCTGCTTATGGTGCCGTTTCGGTTTTAGTATTTTCCTAATGATGAGAAAATAATATTTTCCCAAAGCAAAATCCAAGAACTATGCTTGTTTGCAGCCGCATATAAAGCCTGACTGAACTGCATGTATGGCAGCGTTGGCAGGAAACGTTCAAGCCTGTGGCGTGCCAGCCGAGGTCGGGAAGCGGGGAAAAACAGAAATGGGACGGGCCGGGAGTGGATGCGGATGCTGGAATGGAGAAGGGAGGCGGTGAATGAGGCTGAAAAGTGAGGCGGTGAATGAGGCTGAGAAGCGAGGCGGTGAATGAGGCTGAGAAGCGAGGCGGTGAATGAGGCTGAGAAGGAGGCGGTGTGACAAGGACTTGGTCAGGGAGTATCATCCACAGTGCTGAGTCTGCACTGCTCGTAATGCCCCATCGAGTTGCTGTGTTGGCACTTTTTCCCTAAATTATACATATAATGTCCATTTGTAACCAGGGATTCAAACTTGTACACATTCCTCATGCTCACACTTAGGGCCCTGCTGCTTGCACAGACCCCAGTAGATGGTCTCCAAGCGACTGGTTCTAGCACTTTCCAGCTGGCACGGGCTCGCTGGTGATCGCACCACTCTTCACCCTGAGTGGGTCCTCCAGGATGACGTGACATGACAAGTGCCTTCTATGGCACGGTCGGTCACTGGACCATCATACCCTCCTGCGTGTGTAGTAGTGACGGTTCTTTTGAATCAGTTCTTTTCAGTGAATTGATCAAACTGGTTTTCAAATCTAAAAATATTTTTGCAGATCCACACATTGTACCAGTACATACCTTAGATTCTAAACATTTTAAATTGACAAACTGGCATATAAAAAACACAGTGACCTTTTTAAATTCACTTACATTTGCTTCTTGTAGACTGGCTGTAGCCATGTTGCCTTCAGCGCCACTCCCCAAACCATAATCGTATTTGTGCTGTGTTCATGCCTGGGCACAAAATGGCTGTCGCTCATTGCTCTTGACTCTTGGCAATCGACAAGTTAGCAAGTTCAGCACGTTCGACTGAAGTGGTTCACTGACTGTCTGAGTAGTTTGGTATTTTGGCGAGTTCGACTCCAGCAGTTTCTCGGCAAATCTCGTGAGACCCAAACCTCACAGAGTGACCAGTTCTGATCGTGCCAAAAGTCTGCGCGAGAGTTCAGAGATCCGGTTAGCATTTGTTGTATTCTGTATGTTGTGGTTTTGGTCTTGGTTTTTTTCCTTTGATGAAAGCATTTTAAATTATATGTTACAATACTATATAAAAGTAGATTTTATCAGGCTTTTGGAAGCTGACTGTAAAACGCTAAAGCCTGCTTACTTGCGTGATTGTAATTCATTTAACTTAGACCTGAAGCGATCAATATACATTCATAAGACTCAGAGATGACCAGTATTTCAATAAAAATAAGATTTTAATAAACATGCAGTTTCAATAAAAGTAATTGAGCAAAGTGCAGCGGTATGTACTGCCCACCCACCCCCAACTGACACGTTCGATTCATTTAAACAAACAGCTCGATACAATCAGTTCTGTGAATTGAACTGAACTTCTCATCGCTTGTGTGCTAGGGTTAGGGTTACCTTCAGAATGGGGAATTGTGGGAAAAAAATGCCTCTGCATTCCAACCGCTTACACTATACATACACCAACCTGGCTGCCTAAGAAATAGTTGGATTATTTTGTTCCAGAAGATTATTTTTTACGTAACTTTAAGAAGTGTGTTAATTATTTAATTTATTTAGCTTTGACTGATTTTTTTTGAGCTTTTAATGCAAACCCTGATCTCTGAATAAAAGTTCGTCCTCTTGCGCTGTGGCTGATTATTGAGTTGGCTGTCGTATGTCCGAATCCATAAGGAAGGGTACAAAAAAAATGGTACCAGAAAGTGGAAAAATATGGTGTCCCTGTGAATTATTGTATGTGAAGAGCTTGACGGCACAGCGGCACCCCAGGCAACTTGTGTCATTACACTTGAGGAAAATGGCTCTGCCCAAGTCAGATTTGTGTAATCAGAGGAAGCAGGCACCGTGTTTCATGATGGCAGTGTGAGACTGTGTCTGGCTGCTGTGGTCCTCTCTGCTCGTACGTACTGGTGCTAGAATGTTCCTCAGCCCTGGGACGGGTGATAAACGTAAATTGATTGATGCACACATTAACACAGGGTGTTTTTGTTGGGGACATCAAAGAGCGTCTGACGCCAGTAGGAGGCACAGCTGTCACTTGCAGATAAATAATTTGAAATTTATTCTTGGAAACTGTAATCGATCGGGCGGATTAGGATTTTAAAGTGCTTGTTAATTGTTTATCGTTCAGCTTTTGAGTCTGGATGCAGCTCTGCCTTCCAGGGAGTGAGAGATCCTCTGTCTTTAAGAAATGAGCGGCGAACAGGGGTGAAATAACAAAGTCATGTTTAAAGCTCCATTTGGTTACACAGCGCAGTATGGAGCTGCAGGATTACAGCAACGCTGCTAATGCAGAAACTCGAATGTGTCACAGGTGTTACTGGCTAAGAGGTTTCGGGGGGTGGGGGGGGGGGCAAACTATGCTGCTATCTGGGCTGAAATATCTAGAAAATAAAAACCTCAGATGCTCCTGTAATTAGATACTGTGTCTCTAAGCAAAGTTGAGTCTGTTTCGCAGAACATATTGTGTTTAAGCCAGTATAGCTCCCTGGCCTTAAGGAGGATCAAAACCCATCGTGCCAAGCCACTGTTATAAAGCCAAAGCTTATAACGCTCGATTCCTACATCACTGCGGGGACCGTTGTCCCGTTGTCAGGGTACATATGGTGGGCCTCTCCAACGATAATGTTAGCCGCTGACAGATGGCCGTGCTGGGACTCTAGTGAAGAAGGTTAACGCCACTGCGGGCCTCGTGGGGAGCCGGAGAGACGGGCGGCGTCTCGCAAATTAAATGGGCCTTTACTCATGACTCATTAGGCTGGCGGGACTCTGCTGGGACTCTTGCTGGGACTCTGGCAGGACCCGGAGATGAGCAGCCAGAACCAGCAGCATCGGTTAGGGCCCAGAATCGCAGTTGACTCGTCTGCTTTATTTCCTGATCAAGGGGTTTTACTCCTTTCTGTACTTTTAAAGACTTTAAGTTTAATTTTCAGTTTCTGTTTATTCATTGGAATAGAACAAGCATGACAGCCTGGGTTCTGTTCTGACAGACAGTCAAAATGGACGCATGTCTGAGTATGATAATTGCACTGACTTTTAGTGTGAAAATGAGGCTTGGAGATGCGCGTGAGGCTGGGATGGTCATACAGTACAGAACATTCCCATGGCAGCTATCATACCTATCATACCATATCGTACCTGGGAAACTCACTTAAATTTAGTGATGAACAAATGTGGGAGGATCGGCACGTTTCGTGGGGGGAGGCGCCGCGGCTGGCAGCGGGGCAGGGCTTTCCGAGGCTTTTTTGGTCTCATGTGGAGGCAGAGTTCTGGATTGGTGTCTGGGGTGGGGCTCTTGGGGCTGGGGGAGGGGGGAAGGATTTGGCTGTGACATGGATGTGGGAGAAACAAGTTCCTCTGCCCAGCAGGTTCCCGGCTGCACTGCCTCAGGTGGGCGATGGGGGCTCCGGTTTGTGTGAGGCCAAACCCACACGCCGCTCAGCAACAGGCACGCAAACGCTCCTGTCGGGACCCCTCTACAGGCCCGGCCCTTCAGCCTCTCCTGAAGGTTGTTAATTCTGTTACTTGGTTTTATTCTTCTTGATTCTGCCAGACGGGCTCCTGTCAGGATTTCTCTGGGACGAGAGGGGCCTCGCAGACAAGCCGGCAAAGGGGAACCGTCCTTACAGGCAGGCGGAGTGACGGCGCCGGGAAAGGGGGACCGTCCTTACAGGCAGGCGGAGTGATGGTGCCGGTGCTGGCAAAGGGGAACCGTCCTTACAGGCAGGCGGAGTGACGGCGCCGGTGCCGGCAAAGGGGAACCGTCCTTACAGGCAGGTGGAGTGACCGCGCCGGTGCCGGCAAAGGGGAACTGTCCTTACAGGCATGCGGAGTGACGGCGCCGGTGTCCACATGGCGTAATAAGGCCGTTAGAGGTGTTTGCAGTAAATGTCCACGTCGCCTCACTCGCCAGGCGTTCCCCCGGCTGACTTATTCCAGTGCGTGTGGGTGTTTGTCGCCTGACAGCCCCCTCTCCTGCCTTGCTAGCTATTAGCTATTAGCCTCCCCTTTCTGCTCTCCCTGGCTTTTCTCCTTTCTGCTTTCATTTGTTTGAATACCGTGTGTCAGTCTCGCTCTGAGATTCCGGCGATGCACCGGCATGGATTTTGGTCTGTCTCATCCACTAGATCTGAGACTAAACAGTTTTTGTCAGATATTGATTGAATTTGATGCCGAAGCTTTATTTTACAGAAAGATAACTGTAATGCAATAATGCAGAGAGATCTTACTTTGGCTCATGGCTGAATTAATGAGAGAACAGACAGCCAATGGTCAGAATGTGTTGGGTTAGAAATCCCAGGAGGGGACTTTAAGTTGAATGCTAGGCTCTGTATGTGGGGGAAAAGATGTGAAATCATCACAGTGGAATCTTTGTTAACCTCCAGCCCTGGATATGGAGCCAGCAGCCGGCTTTATATCCAAGATAATCTTTGTTAATTGCCAGTATTGACTCCATCTAGCAGAGACTCACCATTCCTTATCGGTTTTTGTAAGTGTCTGTCGGAATGTGAATCGGTTACGTGACCAAAGTACTCCCAAGTGTATTTTAATTAAAGCACATTTGTATTTAAAGGTAAAATGCATGTGCTCTGAGTTATTTATCATATGTTAATGGTGATTATCCACTTTATGGGCTGTTTCAATATTAAATCTGTAAATTGCAAATAATTATGACCAACTATTCTATTTGTAAGGAAAATGGCTAAACTTTTTGCAAATTG
>JABFEB020000121.1:0-10672 GCA_019775895.2 Stomatorhinus ivindoensis
CGCTGCCGTCCTCCTCATCTCTCTCGGCTCAGCCTGTGTCTGTCTACCACCAGTAACGGGAGTATGACGCGCTCTCCGTACACGAGGGACCCCCGGAAAACACACTCACGTTTGTCCGTAGGCATGCCATCGTCATAGAAACCAGTGCTGCTCACACTGGAAGGAAAATGTGACATAATATCATGCTAAATTGGCTAATGGGGAGATTATTTCGGCTCCGTTTCCAGGGCACGTTTCGGGACCATGCCGATTGGTTGCCATAGATCTCATCGCCAAAACTTTCAGCACATAATTAGTGAGTGACGAGCAGAAGAACACTTAACTTATCTGAGCCAACATGTGCTGGTTTATTTTTGTTTCCTTTTGTGAATGTTTGGCACCCAGAGTTGTCAGTGATTTGCACAACAGCTTTTGAGCCATTGAATGACATGGCTGGTAGGTTATTTAGACACTAGACGTGCACCACTACCAGTCAAAGGTTTGTGCACACCACAGGTTTTCACCACTTTTCAATTCAAACTGAAGATTTTTTTTATTTTTAAGCATCGGAAAGTTGAGTGAACAATTAAAAATACGTCAAATGAAACAAGTTTCCTTTATAACATGGAAAGAGTGTGTAATAGCACGAACATTGTCTATTAACTGGTTGTTTGGTGATGCCATAGTCAAATTCTCGGCTGTCCTTTAACTTTAACAGGCATTACCCTGTGCCTAAGTTTGCTCTGTGTCACGCCGCAGAATAAGTAACTTAGGAGGGACAAGGGAGGACTCGCGTCACACGGTGAAAAAGAAACTAAGTACATCACCCTCAGTTACAGTCTTCCGAACAAGTGTTACAGATACGCCAGTCAGAGACGCATACATTCACAATCCGTTAATGCGATAGATGTTTATGTTACAGGTTATCACTCCGAATTAATGGTAAAGTATTATATTGGTAATAACCAAGGAGGAAAATGCTGTTTAACTTACTGGTTTTGTGCACCATGTTATATAAAACGTAACGGTTTTGTCAGCTCCAAAGGATCACAGTGGAGGCACATATGGCGCTTAAATGCACTAGTGCGCTATTTCACCCCTTGAAACAGAGCAGTATTTAATCTCCCTTGCAGGAAGAATGCCCTGAATTTTCTCTGCTGTTATAACTGCTAGAGGAGGTTACTTTGAATCAAAGATATAACATTTTCTTGCTGATAAAGGTACTCAAATGGTGAACATACTGTGACATGCCTGTTTGCATGTGAATCTGTCTGTCTGTCTCTGACTGTCTGTGTTTGCACGCATGTCTGTTTGCGTGTGACGGCTTGTCTGGTTGGCAGTGATAGCGGCTGAACAGTGCTGGCCGTACTCCTGTCAGGTGGTTTGCGGTTGGTGTCGAGGTGTGCCACCGATTTTGCTCTTCAATCCCAGCAAAGCCTGATGGGGCTCATGGCTGCCCAGGGCGAGAGCGCCCCCCTGTGGAGGTAAAGAACCTCAGTGACATGGATGCTGTGCTCACTGTGACATGGAGTATAAATGTTATCACCATGGTGCTACTTGGCACATCATTTCCGTGTCTCAATGAATGGAAACATAAAGCCAGTCACCTGGTAATTTCTCCCACAGACCATCTGCCACAGTCTTAAACTTTCTCTTGGCCTTTCGACGAGAAGAAGTCGGCATCTGTTTCTGCATAGTATACCAAAATTAATTTCTGAGATGTATTTTAGACAGGCGTTTCAAGGAGTGGAGCAGAGCTCCACATATAGTACATTTAGAGCAAAGGTTTTTGCCTTCAAGTACTTGATCCCCCGTGTGCAGTAGTGAACTCGGAGGAGCTCTGCAGAAAGCCGCCGTAGATGGATCATTAATGATCATTCTGTTTACCCGACGTGAAGAATGGTGACCACCACTCCAGGACCTTAGTTCTTGCTTATGAATCTGTACTAATGGCTTAATTTCACTACTCTGTCAGCATCTGGGGCTCGCTGGTATGCAAGTGGTTTAATTTGATTTCTGTTTTATTGCCCGTTTTATCCAGTAAATGCTCAGCTGTGCTTGTCCACGATAGAGCTGCCTCTGCTTCTGGGGCTGACAGAGCAGTGGGCTGCTCTTTCTGACCTGACGTGACAGATCTGCATAAGGCTGCTCCAGAACCGTGTCGGGTCGGTCTGCTAGCTGTGGCCAAAAGCTTAACATGGTGCCCTGCACTTTCCGCAGCAAACTCTAGTTTTAAGATGTTTTGTTCCGTATTTTGCTGGGGGGTGGCGAATGCCGAGCTGGCCCATGGGCCACTGAGGCCTTGGGCATGAAGGTGATAGGAAGTTACTGCCAATTGGGTGGATTGGGTCCAGGGTGTACCAACAGGTCTGCCGGGGGGTGGGGAATGTAGAGTGAGACCATGGGCCACTGTGGCCTTGGGCATGAAGGTGATAGGAAGTGACAAGCTGGCCTTCCTGGCTCTCATAAGCTTCCCTTGTCCTACCAAAGGCATGCTTTCTCCTGCGCAGGCGGCGCTCAGAGCGTGTTACTTTGCCTTGTCTGTGCTCGGTCTGGCTTTTGTATTTTTCCTTTTATTTGTATTGCCTGTTGCAGTGGGTTTTCGTACTCACTGCTCCCTTTAGACAGAATCACTGCACTGGAAACGGCGTGAATGCACTGTGCTTCATTTGGGTATTTAACGGCTGCCTCCAGAGTTACATGCCCCTGTTGACTTTGTTAGAGACACTGGCAGTGAGCCAAGTGGATATTTGGATATCTTTGGGTTTTGTGTGTTGATATTCCTCAGTTACGGCGCCCCACTGGGTGATGCCTGCAGGTTAAGCGTGGCCTCATACGTGTCATGATATGAATATTAATGCAAGCTAATGGAGGTTTTGAGTTTTAGGCTAGCAGATCTTGCCATCTTTTTCCGCCGCTGTAGGTCTTGTTCACAGGCAGTCCTGAGTGACAGTATGGAGTTATTTAAGCCATGAAGGAGCAGGTTGTTCCCCCGATCCTTCTGCGGATCATGAGGGCTTGACGCTGGCCTCCCACTGACCCCGATGATAAACAGGAAGTTCCCCAGTCAGCTGGTCCACACCCACTTTTGTCTATGAAGTTTTTCTTGTTTGTTTTTTGCCTGAGCCTCCTGTAGTGTCTGCATTCCTCGAGCAGAGCCTCATTTGCATGTGCTCATCTCTGGTCCACAGAAGGCGAAGATTGTAAAGGTAGGTCAGTAGACAGGAATGTTCATTGACTCAACTGGGCATGGTCTGTGTGTTGTCGAGGTCCAGGAGGTACTCAAACACAATAATGCTTTAAAAGGGGCGATCGCTTGTTCAGATGATGGGCGTGTCGCTTTGACTGACTGCAGGATATGTTGCGATGTGGTGTTGCGCTCGGAACGTGCCTCTGCATAATCAGCCAGGCACAGAAAGCGAAAGCTGGTACGCTGCAAGGGAGAGGATGTTCTCTCTGCATTGTTCTTTGGAAGCGTGTTTGGAAACCTTTGGCTTTGTAGGCAGTGTTGCGTGCAGTGGAGTCCGCTGAGACTTGGTGTTGTAGATTCATCTGCAGTGTTTACGTTGGGAGCAGCTTAGGGGAATAGCGCTCTTCAGCAGAGCCATCCTGCGATTATGGCCACTTTAGGCTTGAGTCGCTGTTATACATCTGCCAAGGGATTTAGAAATGGTTTGGACAGCCTTCCTGGCTGGGATATTATCCTTTTTTATGAAACGACTTGATATCTACTTCGTTTCAAATTTTGTATTCAGGCTGCTTGAGAAATGGCGAGGATGGAAGATTTTCGCAGGTCGTGTGCGTCAAGAGCTTTGGCCGAAGAAGCTGTAGCTTTTGAATTCCAGTTTCTCACCGTTGTGCCAGTTTATAGATCTCGGTTAGTCCTGAGCTAGTGACCACACTGGACCGAGTATTTGCTTCTGCGTTTCTGCTTTAGGGTGGTAGCTGCTCTTGCTGGTTAAGAGATGGGTGATTCATAGACATTCACTGTACAGGAAGAGATGACCACAAAATTCAACGTCAGCTGTAATACTCTTGACCCTACTAAGAGGAAGTGTATTTCAGAGCATCCTCATCACCCTGATCAACCCGGAGCCTTTACTAAGGTGATTTCAAGGTCTTTATTAACCCACTGCCTGTCCTCTGATTGGTCACACTAACCTACTGCTTGCCCTCTTATTGGTCAACCTACCCACTGACTGCCTTCTGATTGGTTACTCTAACCCACTGCCTGTCCTCTGATTGGTCACCCTAACCCACTGCCTGTCCTCTTATTGGTCAACTTACCCACTGCCTGTCCTCTGATTGGTCCCCCAAAACCACCTCCATTATCGCTTTCTGAAACACATCAAACATCGGCCACCTCTTAAGATTCCTCTAACAGCCTTACTATATCTTCTGTGCATCTTCTCTATGCTCTCCTGGTTTTCTGGCAGGATTCCTCTGAATGCTCTTGAGCTGCCCGTACTGCCCTAGGACTCGCCTGACCTTCTCATGGGATGCTTGTGATCCAAAAATCACTTCCCTACATAAACGCAAAAGATGATGCAAAGAAAATAATCGGTGTGTTTTCTTTGGTTAATGGACTTAGCCTTTGTTGATTGCATAGTTGTCTGCACTTAAAAACTTCACGCCGGTTTCCCTCATGCAAATATACTCAAATCCTAACTGAAGCCTGGATGAGGTCCTGCTGCAAAACATGATCTTATCTTTTCTTTTAGTCTCATTCATGGAATATTTTGACTTTTTACAAGGGCATAGAGTCTAATATCTCCTTCTGTGAAACTTCAATCATCTGGTAATATTACAAACATTTAATATGTTGACATTATAAGGAAGTAGCCAGCAGTTAAAATGGGGTACAGCAATCCACTAAATGCAGTAATACTTTACTTATTTGTTCATGAAATAACTTGTCAGGAATGGCTACATTGCGTCAAGACGTGCTACGTTTCTAAGAACGCCGGATCTAGGAACGTGTCAGCATCTCATGATCATGGTTACAATAAAGTTACAATAAAAAGCTGATTTTCTAAATAAAATAACATGGTTGTTACAGATGTAAAGCGTGGTTGTTAAGGATATGAAGGCTCTGAAAGTGTAATAGGTGGTCAGAATCATGCCTGGAAATGTCGGGATAGCTGAACCGCTGAAAGCTTGTTAGGTTCTGTTTAACACGAGCCACACGGACGCTTCCCCTGTGCTCGGGGTTCCCCTGCGTTATAGCAAGTCAAACATATTTGATGTCTGGCTTTATTAGGTGTTTATTGTTGCTGGGAATGCCTCCAAGTGCGTCTCCATTCCGGCACAAAACAGAGCTTGTGCTGGTTGCTAAGCGACTGCAGATGCCGGGAGGGGTGGGGGTTGGGGCCCAGAACTTCACCGGACTGAGCCGTGACTCATTTTTCCAGAAGCAGTCTTTAACCCTCCCCCCCATATGTACACACCCAGGTCAGGATGACCTCCCCTCCCCCACCTTTTTTTTTTGTCCGTTTGGTTGGTTGGTTGGTTCGGCAGCTGCCATGGTCCTATCTGACCGTTCACATGATTCTCAGAACCACTGCCGTTATACATTGTAACAATGTTGCAGGTCAGCAAACATGTCTTTGGTTGGCTGACTTTGTAATTTATTTGAAGTTTACTCTCTTTGGCTTTAAGGCATCCCCTGAAATGGCTGTTCTCATGTTTCATCTCGGAAAAGGGTAGTTTTCTTGAGTTCCTGTCAGTTCCCTTTAAACTTCATGAATGCCGCACATGTCTGGCACTTAAAGCAGACCTTTCTCGTGTTGGGTTCCTTTAGATGGACTGCGCTTCTCGGGGGAGCTGCTTGTTCCAGCTTTAGAAACAGTCAACGTGCCGTTCTGTGCTGTTGTGTTTTCTGTTAAAACGTCTGGAGGACTAAAATTAACATCAGAGTCCTAAGGATATTGTTTTTTCCTCCCCCTAGCTGAAGTGGTCTGATTCCTCATCAAGCAACATAACAAAAACTCATCTTGAACTGGAGAACTTCCTGCTAAAGGTAAGGAACCTTTTGAGAGCATGTCCGCTTCTCGGCTTGGTATTTTAGGATTGAGCTCGAGCTTTTGGGTCGGGGCTCAGCTCCGAGATCGCATGCTCTGCTGATTTCACGGGGGCTCCGTCACATCCGTGAACCTCAGCCCCGAAAGATGTGCTGCTCTAGTTAAGGTGTCTGCATTGTTTCCTGGGCACATGGACACGTAACGTGAGAAGGTGTCCTGCCTCTGCTAGAGGTGGCTGGTGTTTTCTGCCTTGGTACGGTTCTCCTTGGGTAGGTTTAACATCTAACTCGTCGCTCCTGCTGACTTCTGAAACGCAGCTTCCCAAGGAGCAGGCTGTGGACTCCTTTGAGAAGGCCATCTTGAGGTTACTCAGCCAGGGGGAGGCACTGGAGGCCAGGGAGCTGGAGGGGACACTGAGGTGGGTCTCACTGCTCTCTCCCTCTTTTACTGGCAAGGTGACCTTCGCCAGTGACAGCAGGCCGAACAGCTTGAGTGTGAGAGCCGTGACATTGCAAGGAGTGTTATTTCTGTAATCTCTTAAAAATGTGTTTTTCTTACTGGTTTATGGCGTTGATTGTAGATTTTTATAGAATTTGATGATATTGTGTGTGTGTCAGTGCTATATGTCCCCACTGTGTGACAGAAACCTGTTATTTTGCCTAAATTGTGACTGTTTAATTACTTAGGGTTAGGGCTGGGAAGGGGGTAGGCTTGTTGTTGCAATTAAGGTTTTTCCCCATAGAAATGAATGGACAGTCTCCACACAAATATGAATGTAAACGTGTATGTATGTTACTGCTGTGTGCATGTGTGTGTGTGTACATGCTGCGAGTGCGTCACTGTGTGATATCCTGGCTTCCTGAATGAAACTCGGCCCTATAGCCCAGTGTCACTGGAGTTGCCCATATTTGGAGCTGGTGCGGCGTGAACATCAGCCGGGCTGTTCCTCTGACGGCTCCCAAAGGCAACTACACCACGGTCTGGAAGCCAGCAGGGCTCGGCCTGCGCTCTGCCGTTTCGTTTTCTGCAAAACGAAACCATTCCGCCAGCAGTGCCCTGGGAGGAGGCAGAGCTTCAGTTCCTGTGCGCTGTCCGAACCCCTCCCCCCAAACTAAATAAGATGCACGTGGAATTGAAACATCTGTGTGACCCAGGCTGTGCAGTTTCATTCTTAATGTAAGGTCTCCCCCAGGAGGGCAGTTTTGCAGAATAAATTATCGATTCAAGGGGACCAGGTTCCTGTTTGTTGCATCGCATTTTCTAAGCAGATATTGCTACACGCCGCAGTCGTTGCCTGCAGAGGCTGCTTGATGTGATTGGAAGTGCCTGGTGGTTCCAACCTTAGCGAGGGTCTCGCGTCGTCGAAATGGAAAGTTTCCTTTTTAAAGCACGACTCCCGCTTTCGGTATGTAGGTCAGCGTTGCTGATGTCATTGCCTCGGGCTTCCGTCTTCCTCTGCCGTTTCTGAACGGCTCCGTATCCATTCAAGTTCTGTGTTCATTATTACTCTGAGTTTGGCGTCTCTCGCTAAAGCGTGAAAACCTTTATTTAAGCTGTGATTACTGGTACAGCATCGCTGGTGTTGCTCGAGTGACCCGAACCAGCCCATGTTGGGAGACTGGCCTCTAATCAGATATGTCTGTCCCGTTTCTGTGTGCTACAGGGAGAGATTCCTGTCCACGCCGCCTGCTTTTCGCAAGTCTGCCAAGGTCTGTAGCTTCTTCCTGTCAGACTCCTCCAGTCCAGGCTACAGCCATTGTGAGTACCTACAGGCCGTCTCCACTGTAAAGCGGGCTGGGGCTGGTGTACAGTCCTCCAAACAGACTGCTGCTCTCGCGTCAGCCCGCCTAATGAAACCGCGTCAGGACACCACCCCGGCGCGTGGTTCCGGTCCTCAGCCAAACAGTGACGTTTCCCACGGGGGGGTGTGAGATGGCAGATGACCGTCCTGTTCTGATTGCTGAAGATGTTCTCAGATCGAAATGACACTTTCACTTCAATGGGCTCCCATTGCATGTCTGCTTTTTTCTAAAGGCAAAGTCGCACCTCAGCTTTTATGAAAAACTTCTAACAGTGAAAACCTGAATCCCCCCCCCAAACACACCTCTGCCATTAGCTCCCTGTCCACCACCACCCCCCACCCCCCTCGCCAAAAGGCTGCCAATACTGTTCCAGATGTCATGGTGCTTCTGATTATTATGTAGTGTGATTTGTGCCCAGTGTAAATATTTGGATGGTCGTTAAATTGCATTAGTGAACTTTCACAGAGTGCAATATCCCTGCTTCCTCAGCCACAGTAATCAGCTTAACATGGGCGGTTTCCCGCTTTGATTTCGGCATCTCCAGTTGCCTCTCATTAAAGCTAATGAGAGATTCTGAATTAAAAGAAATTAGCTTTGGTTATCATCCATGGTATAAAAACCAGTGTGAGATGTAATTCCCCATTGTTCTTCCAGTTAAGTACGTTTTTGTTTGCTGGTTGGTTTTTTTGCTCTTCACCTCAGTTTATTAGTACTGCAGAGGGATCCTTAGCAGAAAATCATTGGTGGTGATGAATGAAAACCAGGAGTGGAAATAATTTTTTAAGAATGAATGGCCGGAAGGCAAGAGAGAAAATATTGTGATCACTGTTGTGTCCCTCTGTGTACAGCGACTGTGACACACTAAGACATAGGTGCTAATAAACAGTATGGAACCACAGTGTTCACGAAGGGGGCAGCCATCTTGAATAATGAGGTCGGGGTTGTAGAGGTTCCTCTAACTTTCCTAGTCGGAATTCCGACTTCAGGGGGGCATTTCTATTGGAATTTCCGGCCAGGAACTTGGAAATTCCGACTTCTCAGTTCAAATGGAACATAGCATAAATCACAGGAGGATGGAGTGGTGCATTTTGGGATAAGAGCAGACGGTGTCACACCTCCAACCGCGGCTGGAGCGGGCGGCAGTGTTAGCAGAAGGCCGCTCTGTGTCTCTCCCTGCTGTTTTTATGAGGATACAAAGAAGGGGAGTATTTATCAAGTGTTTTTGTTTTACCGAGAGCCAAGAAACCAAATATATCCCGACTGTGGAGGGTGACATTCCAAGTGCCATCCTGCCAGTGACGGTGGGCTTGGTTCTGTGAGGTCCTAGGGCTCTCTGACGTTCTGCAGTCCCCAAACACTTATGTTTGAAGGCACAGTACCAATGTTTCAGTCCACAGGCTGCCCTTAGATTGGGGGTGACTTGTGTGTATTGAGGAGATATCATGTTTTACGTGTAGCAGTACGTCTGCCCTCTGCTGGTCTGGTGGAGTATGACTGCTGTGTGCATGCCTCGACCACAACCATCCACCTCCGCAGCTAAATGCAGTTAAATGCAGACTGTCAGCCCAAATCATACAAAAGTGAAGTATGCCTCACTAGGCTTCAAGCACACTCAAGCTGATTTGTTATTCCCTGAGTATTTTTAACTCTGCAAATAACGCAGAAGGCAGAGGGTTTTCACACTCAGAAAATGGAGACATTTAACGTGTTTACTGAATTATAGAAATACTGTGGTTGAGATGCATCTTTTAGACCTGAGGAAAAAGTTTGTAATGTTGGTGATTCACCTGTAAATATCAGAAAGTACAAACTGATCATCGGCAGGTTAATGCAAAGCGGGGCGGGAGCATATGTTTATGTGTATATTTCTGTTTCTTTTGAAATTGCTGTCACTTCGATGTGAACGGCTCCTTTGTGCTCTGATGATAGCACAGTGGTCTTGCCTTCATGTGTTTGAACATCCAGCTGCTCTTCTGTTAGTGAGCCGTCCTGGTGAACACACTGCAGAGCGCAACGGCAGCACGATTCTAGCGCTCGTGGTGCCCAGGCCCTCGCCGGACACCTTCGCCCCTCACAGCCCTGGCCGCTCTCGTATCCCTCTGCAGGTACGCCGCCCCCCCTGGGGAAGCCTGCTACAGCAGGTGAGCACTTCGCGGAGGACGGTTCCGAGGCCTCGAGCCAGGAGGAAGGTGCGCGTGAGTACTAACTCTGCCGCACCAAACATGGAGTGAACCACCCTACACAGTGGGGGAGGAGGGTTCAGGGTCTGTGTGTCACCACATGACTGTGATCAGCCTCCATCTAATCCTTCTGAGATGGAGTGAACCACCCTACACAGTGTTGGGGGGGGGGGGGTTCAGGGTCTGTGTGTCACCACATGACTGTGATCAGCCTCCGTCTAATGCTTCTGAGATGGAGTGAACCACCTTACACAATGGGAGGGGAGTTCTAGACACAGAAACAGTAAAGCTTTTAAAAGCACAGCTCATTACTGTGTGTTTAAATAAAGCTCTTTGTACCATAACGCTGCTTCCCCTGCCTGATTGCGGTGCTTAACGCAGCCTGAGACGTTCTCTGCTCGCTAATTACCGCTGGCACATCATGCCATGTGCCGTACTCCCAGATTTCACCCCCCCACACCCCTCATTTTCCCACATTAATCTCCACCGGAAAGTGGCGCACACGCTCTTTCATCATGTACATTTTTATTAGATAAACTGTAATTATTAAGCAAGGTTCAAACCTTGTCCCCAGTGACTGCCTGCAGTGCGTAAGCTCTATCAAACATCTTTCTCCCAGTGACTGCCTGCAGTGCGTAAGCTCTATCAAACATCTTTCTCCCAGTGACTGCCTGCAGTGCGTAAGCTCTAT
>JABFEB020000121.1:18338-29525 GCA_019775895.2 Stomatorhinus ivindoensis
GGAAGGCCGCAGGGATCTGTGGTATCCGGGATGAACTTCTCCAGGCTGGTGGTAAGGCTGTCCTCCTGGCATTGCAGGCGATCTTTGCTTCCATTTGGAAGTCAGGCGTCATTCCAACTGACTGGAAGTCCCTATCTACTGCCTATATACTCTGTCTCTTCGGAGAATCCTTGGGTATAGCTGGTTTGCCTTTGTGTGGAATGAGCGGCTGCTAGAGGAGTCCTGAATGAGGCACATTACCTGCAGTGTGAGGGAGTCCTGAATGAGGCACATTACCTGCATTGTGAGGGAGTCCCGAATGAGGAACATTACCTGCATTGTGAGGGAGTCCCGAATGAGGCACATTACCTGCATTGTGAGGGAGTCCCGAATGAGGCACATTACCTGCAGTGTGAGGGAGCGTCAGTTACGGCACTATGGCCATGTAGCATGATTCCCTGGGGGTGATCTGGCTGGCAGGGTCACCAGGAGGGATCCTGAGGAGTTTCCTGTTGTAGTGGGTGCGGCAACGTGCTGCATCAGCGCTTGCTCCCCACCCTGACCTGACATTACTGACCTCCATCCATCCATCCATCCATCCATCCATCGTCTAACAATGTCCCTCGAGGAAGGTTGCTGGGAGCTGACACCAGTGACCCAAAACCTGGTGCCACTAGAGGTTTTCACCCCCAAGAATCCACATCATATTGTACCGCCTACCCAGCCACACTTTTGAAGGCCCCCTCTTGGAATCGCCATAACGTTCCCTCTTCACAGTGCTCCTGAGTGAGGCACCTTATAATTATAAAAGTTATAATGTTAAACTCACCAATGGCGGTCACATTTCATAAGGACGAAATGCAGTAAATACACCGTATTCTCTACTCTGCATTTTCGTGCATCTTTGGCCCCATGACCTTAAAGTCTTGAGTCTGAAATACTAAATAACAGAATTTGCATTCCGCCCACACATAATGACGATTCTGCTACCACCCCCCCCCCCTCCCCAATTTTCACTGCTGGAACTTCAAACCCAGCGGCTCTTGTCACGCACAGCAACGCACTGGGCATCAGCTGTCGTGTTTACAGCATGGCACACAGGGCTTGCCTGTCTCCTCTCTGCTCTTCATGCTATTTATGGAACCAGAGCCCCTGGCAGGCAGCAGTCACGCAACATTCGGGAAGAACAAGCCCTTCATTCATCTCCCACTACTGTCCGCCCGCCGCGTCACACTGCCGCTCAGTACTCCGTCAGAGTCCACGATCGCCATGTGCGCAGTGCCACTCTTGATGGTAACTTCCTCTGTTTTCCATACCCATGTGACAAGCGCAAAGAAGACCACGAGCCGTCCATCCATCCACAACGCATTCTAACACAACAGAATGATTTCTTTGAATGGAGACGTCCACTTAGCTAAATCGAAATGGTTTTTTAAATAACCCAGGCATATAGCAAAAAAAGCAACAACCAGGCTTTAATATCATTGTCTTTGTCGATCCAGTGCATACTTGAATTCTGGACAAACACGTGAATGCCAGGGCAAATCACCAGCGAAAAGGAAAACAGGTGAAAGAAGCACAGAGAATAGATTGAGGTGTTCAGTGGTGAGGTGGCTTTGGCTAAATTTACATTCCCGTCCTGGGGGGACAGAAAACCAGCTCCATCTTTTATTTGTCACACTCCTCAGCTTCCCTTTCCATCACGAAAACAGGAACAGAGACAGTAAAACATCTCGTTTCTCCATCTGAACCAATGAGCGTTTTTTTTTTAATGCAATTTTTGGTTGGGGTTTTAGTGAAAGCTATCTTCAAGAAAATATCAGCACTTTCCACCGTCACCAAGAATCCAGCTCTACGGCAAACTGGCGGTTTTCCATTGTCAGTTCCTGAGCCGTACCTGAGCCGTACCCGTGCCGATGCAGCCCTGCTTACCAGCAGCACCGAAAGCGTGACCAATTCGAGCTGGATCTGATTGGTCGAAATGCACAGGGGTACCAATGTTCTAGGCATGGATTATCAGCATGAAAAAGCATATATTCTGTTATTATTCATTAATAGAACTATTGCACATCACAACATATTCGCATTCCCGATAAGTCGGAACTTAAAAATTTCCAACCTCCTGCTTAAAAAAGTATGAGAACAGCTGACTGGAATGGATTCAAAATTTATGTCAGCAAATGCTATTTGATGACATGGCAATTCTTGGCAGACGTGTTGATGGAAATTAGCACACAGTAAAATAATTATAATTGCACATAGTAAATCATGATGTACACCATGTGAACAGTATATAAGTGTTGCAGTTGCTCTCTGAAGCCGGCAACATCTTTACCAAGCCAACCCTTCTGCAGTGGAAAACCAGATCGAGCTGAAACCGCGCTGTAACCAGTGTCACTTCAGTTCCTGTATGTCAGTGGAAATGCGCCATATGGTGCTTAGTGCAGATGCAGAGCTTAGTAATATCTTATATTATAAATATTTAGTAATAATCTAATATTTTATTTACTCATCCAGTAAAGTAGAAAATTAGATGATGAAATGGCATGATGGCTTAATTTCATGGTGTCTGTGTATGTGTGTGTGTGTGTGTGTGTTTGTGTATGTGTCTGTGTGGGGGGGCGCAGATATACATTACATTTTCCCCACAAAGTGATAAAAAGAGGAAATTCAGTTTTATAAAAATGTGTGGCTGCAATCAAACAACGCAAAGTGCCAAAAGTCTATGGGTTAGGTTTAGAATTTGGAGATAGGTTTAGCGCTGAGTAAGGGTTAGGGTCCTCGAGTTGGGATTAGGGTTAGGGTTAGGGTTAGGGTTAGGGCTGGGTAAGGGTTAGGGTCCTCAAATTGGGATTTGGGTTAGGGTTAGGGCTGGGTAGGGGTTAGGGTCCTCGAGTTGGGATTAGGGTTAGGGCTGGATAGGGGTTAGGGTCCTCGAGTTGGGATTAGGGCTAGGGGTAGGGTTAGGGTTAGCGCTGGGTAGGGATTACGGTCCTCGAGTTGGGATCAGGGTTAGAGTTAGGGTTAGGGCTGGGTAGGGGTTAGGGTCCTTGAGTTGGGATTAGGGTTAGGGGTAGGGTTAGGGTTAGTGCTGGGTAGGGGTTACGGTCCTCGTGGTGGGTTTAGGGTTTTGCCCATAGAAATGAATGGACTGTCCCTATTTAGATAGGTATGCAGGTATGAGTGTGTGTCTGTTTGTGTAAATATGGGTGTAAATTCTGTGGGGAGTGGGGGTTGTACCCCCCCCCCCCAAACTAATCAAAACCAGCCAGTGCAACCCCCTGAACCCCCTTAAATGGGTTTAGAACCCCCTGTGCTTAACCCAAAGTATTGCCCTTATATGTAAACATGACCTGGGATAGAAGAGCATCCTGTCCAGGGTGCCCTGCCTGTCAGTACCAGGTGACAGTTACTATTTTATACTGGATTCGATCCTATAATTTTCAGCCACAACAGATACATGTGACAGATTATGAGAGAATGCATTTTGTTGCTATGGTTACATAAGTCATTGGATAAGGGTGACGGCTGAATGAAGCGAGGTGCCACATTAACTTTACAGAGGTCACATGGGCAGGCCACAACACACGGAGTATAAGATCACAATGAGGCGCGAGGGTCGAGTGTATAAACCCACAGCAAGCCCACAGCACATGGGGTATAAGGTCACAATGCATGGGTGGATTAGAGCACAAGATGCAATAAAAGGGTAAATGAAACCACAACAATATTGTAATAAAAGCACAATAAGCAGTAAACCACAATTAAACTAAATGTAAGCAGAACGCCTGGCTCATCATAGCACCTGATGAAATTGGGTAAAACTGAAGAAATCTTGACCAGGAGTTTCTCAAAGTGGCAAAAGGAATTGAGTGCAGTGATACACAGATCTGGTCTGCAGTGTCCGTGGGATGCAGGAGTTCCACTTTGTCTAAACTGAAATGAATTAAAAGCAGTGGGATGCTTCAGATGTTATTTACATATACATTCATGCGCAGCACGCGCTTAGGCACCTGCAGGAGCCTCCGATAGACATAAGCCTTGATGCATGACAAACGCAGATTCACAGGATGTGCTTTAAACATCCAACCTGGGCAGCTGTAACCGAACTGGAGGGGTGGTGATCTAACGGCTTTGTGTGGAAGAGCTAAAATAACCGTCTGATCTGCGGCAGACCTGGCCAATTGAGGAAAACCACGCTGAGGGTGGCAAGTGGGACGGCCAATCAGGAAAATGACGGTGGCGCTTCCCGGTTAGCGTCGTGGCAACAGAATGAAATGGTTAAGACAAACTTAAAAGCTGCAGTCAGACTTGTGAGGAAGGACAGGATGTGGAGCCGCATTCAAGTCTTCGAAGCATCCTGTTCTGACAGCACAGTCATCTTCAGAATGACACCCACCCATTGGTGTGTGAGCACTGCTCATGACCTCACGCACCGCAACCTCCAGCATCACAGATGGGCAAGAAACATTCACCTACGAGGCAATGACTGATAACGGCCAAGGGGTTTCTCTGCAGGCGTGGGCTCAAGTCTGACGTCGTGTCTTAGACAGTCAAATGCATTATCATGTCTGTTTTATGTGGATTCAACTCTGTAGCCTGAGCGGCGAGACAATACAAAAATCAAAGGATTTGGCGACACTCTAAGTGTCACAGGAACAAAGAAAAGGCTTGCGTTCTGGTGAGCAAAAAGGAGCTATTAGATCACTTAAATTTTTTTGTTGAACTTGGAGAGTCATATTTCATCATAACTCAGAATATATTTCCCTTGAGAAGCATTCAGAAGCTTATAACAAATGAATATAATTAACTGAACGGAGGAAGGGGGCGTTCCTGTTATGAAATACTGAATGAAAGCGACGTCTTTCCATATTTATGGGGGTCTGTTCATTCATGTTTTCTTACAGCCAGCAATTATACGCATAAAAATGTAAAAACATAATATAAAAATGTAAAATAGGGGTGCCTTTGAAAGGTCCAAGGACTGCTGCACAATAAAAGTAAGTCATATCAGCGCAGTAATCACGCACAAGGGTGAAACAAATCAGGGAAGAATGGCACCCTGAAGCCAGGAGGAAGGCTCATCATCTGCCGCAGTTCCCTGTCCTGTCACTGGGGGCGCTGTGCCTATGTGCCGGGACGAATGTAAAATTAGCTGATCAGTGGTCATTGTTGACACACCACAGCACACAGTGCACAACAACGAAATGTATCCTCTGCATTTAGCCCATATGTGACACCGTGACATAGAAGGGCAGCTAATTCAGCATCCGGGGATTCGAATCTGCAATCTTTCATTTACAATCGCTTCCCTAACCATTAGGCCACCCACAAAAATATCACCGATAGGGGGGCACCATTCCTGCAGAAACTGCAATACCAGGTTGATGCTTGGAGTGGATGGAGCAAGCCTCTATTCCATCTCCCAGTTCCAAAAATCAATTTAGTATATAGCCCCCAGACCGGGGACGTATCAGATATTAAACTGATACGAACAGATACTACACTTGATCTTAGACTTGATCATGATGTATGGTGTATGATGTATGGTGTATGATGTATGGTGTATGGTATATGGTGTATGATGTATGGTGTATGGTGTATGATGTATGGTGTATGGTGTATGGTTTATGGTGTATGGTTTATGGTGTATGATGTATGGTGTATGATGTATGGTGTATGATGTACGGTGTATGATGTATGGTGTATGATGTATGGTGTATGATGTATGGTGTATGATGTATGGTTTATGGTTTATGGTGTATGATGTATGGTGTATGGTGTATGATGTATGGTGTACTGGCACTCCATCCATTCTACACCCTGGACCTCCTGAGTCCCCTGTTACCCTGACTGGGATTAGAAATTGTACGACGGAAGGATGGATGTATTAAGTAATGCTTTTTTATATTTTTATTTTCATGTCACCCAAACTTACAAGTATATTATGAGGTATGCATGTGGAGAAAGTTTCCAAATGAATTCATATTCGGTTAACTTGTGCAACACTAACTCCAGAGTTAAACTTGGTGTTAAGACATTACACATCCTGTGCATGATGGTGTCATTGTGACACGGGTGCCGGCATGACAGCTCTGACATGCGTTATGAAAGCAGGGTTGGGACATCACTCAGCACCGCAATGGCGGGTCGCAGGACTGCTGGCCCATCGCTTAGCGTAGCCCCAATGATGGAGTTCGCACATTTTCTGGAAATAATAACGACAGCTGGATGGTTCTGTTAGGGGAATTCTCTTTTTGCCTACTGCAGCAATGCCCATGGAGCTGGGGACAAGGGGCCCACAGACATGTGGCCATCGTGCCGAGGCCGGTCTGGGAGCGACGCCACACGCCAGCATCAGCCTGGCCCGATCTGCCTCGTGCCCCAGTAGTTGAGGTCAGTCTCAAGGGATGTTCAGAGTCAGAGTGACCTGCCTCAAAGCCTGAGAGACTTCTTTTACCAATAACAAAATACCAAAAATGCACATATTTCAGAGCGCTCCATCATCACTGTATAACAGTGCCCTATTTTTCCATATGAAATGATTAAATGTGCAAAAAATCTACCTTGCCATTATATATACACAAATTAACTACCCATAAATGCAGCCCCCCAACCAGAAGTGAATTTCAGTGGGGGCCTGACAAATTGTAACTGGGGGTTCAGGTTCGTTATTTTCCTAACCGGCTTTATGTCTGTATAAGAGTAATTTCCAGAATTCTGCACTCGAAGCTGCAGTGAAACTTAAGTCAGACAATGAAAAGCACACGGCTGACAGCTGGAGCGGCCCATGTGCACCTATTCCGTCACCCTGCTGCCATTCAGATGACACAGCAGATCAGCGAGAATGACTGCTTGAAAACGACAGGCTACAGGGGGGAAATTTGTGAAAACGACTTTGGTTTCGTAATAAAAGTCTTTTGCGGGAAATCCATACCGTCGGTACAGCGTTCTTACATTTTTGACCCTCGAAGGTTCAGCCTGTTGAGAAACTGAAGTTTGAGGAAGAGAGACTGAGCATCTGGACTGAAGGAAGATGCTGTCGTGCTCTTTAGCAAGGCGCTAAAGCTAATCTCTGTAAACGCAGTTGAAGAATAGAGATTTAAGTGTTTTTAATCCTCGCTCTACGCCTCAGCATTTTGACAAACCATCTCAGCTGCTATCGAATGGTTTTGTGCATGTTTATCAAATTTCCCTTGCATTAACGATCTCCGTCAGCTCACTCGGCGCCTGTTAGATGCAGGTTAGTCATCGTCCCCCTAGTGGTTTCAGGAAATATGTCACCAGTCGCTCCTAAGAACGGCTTTCAGAGCTATCCAGTGTTTTAGGAACGGCTGCTGCAGCACATTCCTTAGGAAGGAGCTCCATGAACGTCCTTTACTGCTCTGCTTCCACAGGTTTCATCTTTAATTAAAAGGGAAAATTAACTTTACTGTATTCACTGGAACATAATTAATATGCAACCATACCAAAACAGACAATTAAACCCTGTTAGAATGTACTTCATTCTTGTTTTTTTTTTCCAGTCAAAAAAAAAAGACGAGAATGCAGTGGGAATCACAGGAGAAACAACATCAGTTACACACTCTGGGAAAGTTTAGGACACTGAGCCACATGTTTGTGGACTGTGAGAAAAGCTGGCAGAAAGCCACCATGCCACTGGCTGCAAGCTGATTGGGTGTCGAGCCACAGGCTGAGCTAGACTGCCGCCAATCACGCTGCTCACCTGTCTCTCACTGACTCATCACTCAGCCAATCAGATGCCACCTGCGACCCACCTCCAGGTGTCAGTCCTCAGGATAAACACCTGACAGCAAGCTCTGAAATCCCCTTTAATCCAGCAGCCGCTGGCCATGGAGACATATGCGTAAATGGGAATAAAGATAAAGCATATCACTGTAACAAGTATATGCACCAAAAGGAAATTACTGTATCTTCATAAACTATGCTCAGGTGTACATTTCCCCATCGATCTTATTTTCATACTGCACTGCAGGTCCTTGCTGGAGAACGTTGCCTCATGTATAATCAAAAACAGCAGTTCAGGTATTATGGTGTGATTAGAGAAGTAATGTCTGACATCGGAGTGTATTACCTAATTATCTGGGGGGGGGGGGGCTGTTCTCAAGCTACAGATGATAGTCTGCATTACATACCGCTCTTCTCATTTAAATAAACAGTGTCTGTGTGTGTGTGTGTCTTAAACGTCAGTTCATGGAATCTGCTGCCACTGACATGAAAAAAGGACAAAGACAACAGAAAAAGGCTAAATACATCATGTAATAATGTAACAATGTAATAATGTAATAATGTAACAATGTAATAATGTGACAATGTAATGTATACAGCCAATAAAAGAGAAGAAGCAGCATTTTAAAATGCGTCATGATACCTGCTGGTATCAGGCACAAAGCCTGTGGGTAGCAGACCTTCTGGAAAAGGTCCAAAGCCGGCTGCAGCTGACAGAGCACATGGGCGACGTCAAAGGCCAGAATGCTACTTACATGTTAATAAACTACACAGACTGGAGCATAACAAAGTATCAGCTGTCTGACTGGGAAATCACTTCTGTGCAGATACAGTCAAGCCTGTTTATTAGAAGTATATGGGCTTGGGGTAGTTATTACACAATACTGTGCATGGAAAAGTGACACTGTATTTAAACTACCAAAACATGTCCTCGTGACACTGTTTTCTTAATTTTATTTTATAACCAGAGGGTTAAATGTCAGAAATTAAGAGGCATTTTCCCTATGACTCACGTCAGAAGAAAAAAATACCAGAACACAAAACTAGGCAAAGATATTGAACGAGACCTGAGTTAGATAGCGATCAGGAGAGTGAGGATGACGGATGTATAAAGGAACATTCCTCAGCCTTAGGGCTGGATTCATTTGAATAAATCCCTGAAAAATAAACCTATGAAACTCACAATGGAGGAAAAGATCAAAGAAATATCATCTAACCGACGATTTCCTCAACCGACGACCGAAATATCTCAGTGCCTTGTGGATTGCCGTATTATTGACGGGCAGGTAAAGAAACTTGCTTCTGCAAAGTATGACATCACAAAATGCGTCGGGACCCCAAACTGCCAGGACAAAGGCCCCCGAACATTACACTGGGGGGCATCTGGGCTGTAATGACACCAGCTAGTGTTCTGGAAGCTCTTCATGAAAGTCCTGTATGGAAATAGGCAGGCCCTATATTTTCATTATTGCAAGATTGTCCATGAGGCATCTAGTGTTTCCAAACACTGGTCGCAATTTAACTGTTTTGTTTACCAGTTTTCGCAAGACAGTGTATGCGGGTATCACAATAAGGCCAGGCTCAGTGTATCAACGGCAAGAGGTGTCCGGGGAGGGGTATCAACAGCAAGGGGTTTCAAGGGAGGGGTATCAACAGCAAGGGGTTTCCAGAGAGGGGTATCAACAGCAAGGGGTGTCCAGGGAGGGGTATCAACAGCAAGCGGTTTCCAGGGAGGGGTATCAACAGCAAGGGGTGTCCGGGGTGGGGTATCAACACCAAGGGGTTTCCAGAGAGGGGTATCAACAACATGGGGTTTCCAGGGAGGGGTATCAACAGCAAGGGGTTTCCAGGGAGGGGTATCAACAGCAAGGGGTGTCCAGGGAGGGGTATCAACAGCAAGGGGTTTCCAGGGAGGGGTATCAACAGCAAGATGTGTCCAGGGAGGTGACCATCAGAGGGTCGCTGCTTCAAATCCTGCACTAAGCAGAGTAATTTCACCACTTGGCCCTTAACCCACAAGGGACACTGGCTGACTGTGCTCTCTCAAAATGCACGCGTCACTTTAGACAAGACTGTCAGCGAAATAAGTCAGTACACAGACACCTGCCTTGGAAGAAGCTCTTGACCCGGAGGTAGCTGACACTGAGCCGTAGGACGGACAGCTTGTCCAGCTTGGAGATGACGTCAGGGGGGAAGGGCAGCAGGCCGGCCAGGCGATCCAGCTCGGCATTCAACCGGTCGCGGTGCCTCTTGGACGGGTTGGATTTCTGACTTCCTGCTTGCGGCTTCCTGCCGGTAGAAGCAGTAAAAGCCCATTGGTGACCACAGCCCCTCTTGGTACAATAAGAGCATGTGGTGCTGAAACAGGGTCAGGGACATCCCAGCATCCTCCAGGCTGTGTCCTGTCAGAGCAGCCAATGGAAGCAGGCCAGGGGCTGACCTTTGACCTTTAACATTTCACAGCTGGGAAATTATCCGGAATTTTATGCCATTTTATGTGGGCACAACCCCATTGTTCCATTCGCATCTTTTTAAACAACAGCCACACATGCCAACCAATGATGTAGTTCTGAGTTACTTAGTAATTACTGACCTATTAATAAATGATCTATTTAATAGACCTTAACAGATCAGGGTTGCTTCCAGCATGAATGACATGAGTAATTCCCCATTTAAAGTGGCAAAAATATCATAGTGAATAGTTAAGTGTACCAACAAGCTAGTAATCAGAAGCTGTCTGGTCCACATTGGATCTAAACAGCCTGATCTGTCCACTGGTACAAAATGCAACTGTTATGGACGACATCCAGGGAAGCAGCACAGAATGATGTGAAGTCGGGGAATCGGGGGTTCATTCGGGGAAATCACCAAAACACAGGACAGAACGCAAGCATGAACGTCAATGACTGGACACGGATAAGACAGACTCAGAAGCACTTAATATACAAAATTAAATGACACCAACTAGACACAGCTGAGAACAGCAAGATTCCACATGAGGTAGCGAGGGAACACAAGAGGATCGGACAAGCAGGTCATGAGAGCAGCATGAATGTCAATGACTGGACAGGGGTAAGACAGACTCAGAAGCACTTAATACACAGAATTAAATGACAACAACTAGACTCAGCTGAGAACAGCGAGATTCCACACGAGGTAGTGAGGGGGCGTGGCACACAAGAGGACCGGACGAGCAGGTCATGGGAGCAGCTCCTAAACAGCTCCAGTCAGAGAACCAGCAGTGAAAATGACTTTGCATCTGTGAGGACCAACAAATAAGCAAAACTTATTGTGAAAGCTGGTTAAAGGGGTGTAACTGCATGGGAAGCAGCTTCCAAACCATCCTGACATGGCGCCACAGAGAGCGTCAGTCCTCCCAGTGCAGCACCAGTACAGCTCCAACACAGCGGCCCTGATCCTCTGGGGACGGTTTCCCCCAGCTAGCCCCCGTGGCGGGGG
>JABFEB020000121.1:29535-42311 GCA_019775895.2 Stomatorhinus ivindoensis
GCTTGCCACCGTGACACCCCCCCCCCCCCCGGCTTTAAATAAACTGGGAGTGTGACTTTCATTTCCTGGCTCTGGTGTCTGCAGGTCCAACTGTTGGCCCATTGAATCTTTTTTTTGTATTTTCACATGTGAGAGACATCCATCTAATTGCACACCATCGTTTTATTTAAATTAAATGAGCCATTCAGATGAAGATACTCTAAAATGTCTTAACTCACCATCAAAATACAGCATCTTCTGGTTCCACTAAAATTATATAGCTGTGACTTTTTTCCATTTCTAGAGCCCTGTTCATATTGAACTGATGCTTTTATTCGTAACGCTATAACGCTTCACGTGAAAACAAAACAATTACATTACATTCTCCTTGGTGTAAAAAGAGAATAAACCATTTGCTTTCAATATTCCAAATACTTAACATTTTATCTGATTTTCTTACCACCGTTTTCATTTTCCAGTTATTTAGATATTTATTTGCAAATAAAAACAGCCAGTGTCATATATTAAATTACAGCATGAAGTCACATCAAGTAATTCATCAGTGAAATACATATCAGTATGAAAATATTTTAGGCATAAGACCATTTTATATCGCAATTCAGTTGGTGACTATACCATTGAGTTATCTGCAGTTAGAAACTTTAACTTGTTCAGAATTATGCAAATTTGGTCTACATATGAAAATGATTACATAAATCACTTTTACATCGTGGATTAGAATTTGTGTTCTGACTTCACCAAATTTCACCAAAAATTCTAAAGTTATACTTGAAATATCATAATGTTCTTTGCAGTAATAAACCTGGTTAATTTATAAAACAAAACTGTGGAATGAGGAAAAATTTTATCCACAAATACAGAACAAAAATATACACTCATTAAAACGAATTTAAATAATTTATTGAATATCCTGAGAAATGTAGCCTGAGTATATTTGTTTAGGAATAACTCAATAAATCTTAGGCGATTGAGTAAATTTGATAAAGTCGATTAAACGCTTCAAATTGTAGCTGTATTGATTTGAAATTGCAATGATTGAATCGTTATCTGTAAGGATGATATAGGGTAATTTCATGGATACTTAACTGTTTCTGAACCGGCTTGCGTCGCTTGCGGCCGGCGTACATGCAGTCTCCGGGCGGGATCATGCTCTCGAGCTCAGGTGGGGTGACAGGTGCCCTAAAGCCGGTAAATGAGAAATATTTTATCAGAAAAGACAACGTCGGCGGGCCTTTCACACTTTTGTAAAGGCAACAGGCAATCCCGTCTAAAAGGAGGACTCAGAGACAGCCATGCTTGTGTTTATTAGCTAAATCACGAGCAAAAAAATATACGGAATGCATTAAAATATTAATATCTTAGTCATACATTTGGCATGATACATTTGAAAAGCATGTGGACTGCGTGTTAACCATTATTTACCAACAGCACCAATAGCAATTGCACAGACGGCACGAATACCGTCACACTGACATGCAGACGCACAGACGTATTAGAATAGTACAGTTAAATCGGCAGTTATAAAATACTACAGACTCTGCATGGCACTTCCCAAAAACATTAGCTATGGATAACGCACATAACAAAGCACTTACCTAAAAGCTCTATTAATGTTTATCTGTCCCTGTGCAGTTTCACTGTTTCAGTGTGAATTTACAGGAATGTTTTTGGTTGGTTAAAATAAAAACTCGAAGTGAGTATTTCTGCTTTGTGTCAGACGGCAGATGTGCTGGATGCTTTATAGCAGCCAGGGTCGCCTCCACTTCCTTGTGTTTCAGGTGGCGGATTCCTCTGAATGACAAGGCGAGCTCTTCGCACGCAACTCGGCCGGCCTCGCAAACGGGGGCGCGCGCACACACACACACACACACACACACACATACACAGACACACACGCGGGGTCGCGATCGAGGGGCGGAATCGCAGGCAACCCCGTCCGCTACGAACGACGGAGGAGGTGCATGGCCGGCAAACAGTCTTTGGGGGTTTATTTGAAGTTTTCCCTATAGTAAACAGAATACACGTGGAATGGCGTTTTACCTTGGAGAGAAATACGTGCGTTACTATTTAAGTTCCCTTAAAGTCCGATCCACGTATGACATTAGAGTACAAAGGCAGATGGGGTTTCGGTTTTCTTTGCTTGGGTTTCCTAGAGCCCATAGTATAATATTTGGTGAAAATGAACCCAAGTTACAGACGAGTCTGCAAGGAAAACAAAACGATGAAACTCATTGGCACAAGTGAAGTAAGTCAGTGTCTTAAGGCATTGAAGCATTATGCAATATACTGATTAAGGGAAACAAACGGATATTATCACCAACCGGAATATTGCATAATGAATCGTTACGTCTTCAGTAAGATTGGAGATCGATATCACCATTACATGTGTAATTTTGGTTTAATTGTTTCCATATGTGGCTGCATGGGCAATTAGATCAGTAGCAATTTCATAAACATTACGGTTCGCTTTAGCTGGCTGGTACTGATCCAATTCATCTGCCGTTTCAAGTAACGGCAAGTGTAGTTTCGACCCACGTACTATTTGTGCTGTCATCCATAATAATTTCTCGGTTCGTTTTAATCTTGAATAATTAGAAGAAGGTCTGCTGACTCACCACATGCGATAAGTAGTCGGAATATGGGAAAGTGGATATATATACTCGTGAGTACTGGGATTTAGATCCACTCCAGTACTTACCCTGACCAAGTTCAAAGTAACGGTATCTTTAATAAATTCTGAATGGCTGGCAAGTTCTTTGGCGGGAACCCGCTACAAATTTCGTATTAAAAGAATCATTTCTTTGTGGTATTTGTCTTCGAGCAGATTTCGCTGACGCCTTTTCCCGCCGTTTGTCTCGGGGTTACGTAGTTTCACAACTACAGTCACTGATCATACTTCATTAAACCTTAAATGGAGGGAAAACATTCCGCTTGCAAACATTAAAAGTTGACCAAGACTTTTTCACGTTAATGCTTGAACAGTAGAGCACTTAACTTGCCTTTAAGCTGATTTTGCCTCATGTTGCACTATATCGGTACAAAATCTACATTATGTAACGTAATTGTTTTTATATTTAACGCACTTTGTACTAGGCTATTAATGGCTACAAGTAGGCTACTTATGTTACATACACTTAAACGTTATAATATTTCCCTGTAAACTTCTTCATATGAATTTAGTTTACGATTTATAAGATTAATAATTTTAAATCGTATGTTAATAATAATTCAACATATTGCAAAATAAAAACGTGTTTTTACCGAAAAG
Source organism: Stomatorhinus ivindoensis (assembly GCA_019775895.2). Classification (NCBI taxonomy): domain Eukaryota; kingdom Metazoa; phylum Chordata; class Actinopteri; order Osteoglossiformes; family Mormyridae; genus Stomatorhinus; species Stomatorhinus ivindoensis. The sequence goes on from JABFEB020000121.1 coordinate 32,804, forward strand.
CTTCAGTCTCACTTAACATCAGCTATTGAGACTTATTAAGACTGTTAAATTAAGTGCATTTACTTTAAAACTGAACTGTTTTGCCAGATAAGTCCATAACTTTCAAAAACCGAAGATCCTGCTTTTTAACAATTTTAAGTTTCACCTGACAAAACAGTTCGGTTTGAAGCGTGCCGTCGGGCCGGAGGGGTGAGATGCAGGATCTGTGCAAGCGAACCTTTCAAAAGTCATTTAATCTATTCCACATCAAGGTGGGATTGAGTTTTGTTACAACTACGCGATTCTGCAAACTAGACCTCACAGGAAGATTATCCTTGTTAATATGAATGTACACAGAAATATAATCCATGTTCCCCACCATGAGTCCTCCTAGAGCGTGTTAATCCCGGCCGGGTGTTTAGCAGACAGAGCGCTGGTCCGTCCCGGGAAGAAGGTTCGAACATGGGATTAAACGGCAAGCCGATGACTCACTCGGGGCAGACAGCACATCCCGCGTGACTCATGTTTTCCGTTTTGGCCGTAGTTTTAGTGGGAGCAATATTTCTTAAAATAAATAGAAAATAAACCCAAACAAGGCTGTGTTTAGATTTCATTATTAAGCAGCACGACAATGCCTAGAGAATCGCGTTGATATCATTGACTGAGCCTTGTTATGAAGCAATCAGAATAAGTGAAACTCACGATTACATGATGCAGGTCTGAATAACGGGCCAAGTCGCATTTCAGGCTCCCGTCCTTTTTGACATTCAAATTTAACCGTATATTTACAGCTTGGGACAATAAGTTACTCGCGTCTCTGTAGAAGAGGTCCGATATAAATGGGGTTTCTGTGGTACAACCAAGCAAACTCGGAAGTAAATGAACAAAAAGCAATTTTCTACACAAATCTTTAATATGTCAACGTTTATGTCAACGAATACTAATCATACAGCAATACAAGGCCATAGCCATGGTGTAAACACTGGGGGCCCCAAGGCCGTAATTATATATTTGGGGTGGGGGGAGGCATTGTGAGGGCATCTGAATATTAAATATGCAATTACGGCCTTACACCAATAGTTATGCAATAAAACTCAAAGTACTTTACGCAACGGCAACACAGTACTATCATAGACTCAAGCTGCCATCTAGTGGACATCAGAGCTGTTTCAGCTGTTGGAATAGCCCACGTGTGCAAAATATACAAAACCTGAGAACACTAAACAGTAAAAAAATAAATAAATAGCATATCACTATATACATCATGCACCAATTAATAACAAGTGAAAATCATCCGACAGGCGAGTGGCGGGACCAGTTACCATCGGCCGGCACATGCAGTGAGGTGAGAGCGTCATCGATTCCATAGGCGGGTTATTCTCAGCTGTTCTCATCCTTCCTTGGTTTACAGGGAAAACGGCTCCATAACGCCGACTGCTAAATATGAGGCAGTAAAACTTTATAAAGCACTTTAAAAACAGGCTTTTCTGCCCAAAGTGCAGTAGAGATAAAAACAAATAACAGACAAAACCCAAAGAAACACAGAAACGCTGGTTATGCAAAAATAAATTTATTATACTGTTACCCCAGACATAGATATTTAGCATGTAATAGAGAATCTTCAACCAGCACAGCTCCCACCTGCTTGCAGGACTCTAGGCTTCTTATGCACATCATAGATATACGTCTACGGTTAGTCTTCAAGCACGTAATTAGGATTGACGACTAAGAGAGGGTCCTCTTCTATGATGGGCTCCTCCCCCCCCTTGTCCATCTTCTTCAGCCCCGTCTTTGTCAGCTCTATAATGATGTGGTCCTGATGGGGGGAATGGAAACACCGCGATGGGAACAGAAAGGCTCAGCTCGACGCCCGGCCCAGTTCGCCATTTGGCCGAGCCGCACTTACATAGTGAACGAGCCGGTGAATGACCTTCTCTACCAGGTTCTTCTTGGCGATGAGCTCGGACTCGGACTCGATCTCGCTCTCCATCTCCTTCAGGTACCAGTTGACCAGCTCGCTCCTCTTCAGGGAGGACTCGTCATTAACTGCAAAGGACCATTTCCAACTCCATACCGACGCTGAAGCGGATTCATCATCATCACGCATGCATGCGGCTCTGCCGTACGGCTGGTGGCACCCTCCGTGCCCCCTCCCCACGGGCCCCATCACCCCCCCCGGCGACACTCACGCTCCTCCATCCTCTGCATGTGCAGCACCAGCAGGTTGGAGACCTTCTTGTAGTCTGCGAAGGACATCCTGAGGGAGGTCTTGGGAACGCTGGCCTTCTGGAGCTCGTCAGGTCGGGCCGGTGCCGTGGCCGGACTCGCTTCCTCCTCTTCCATGTCATTCTGATCTGAGGAGAGCAGAGATGCCATCAGCAGGACCAAAGAGCCTGGTACACGGAGCAGACCACCTCTAAATAATGACATCATGGATGTGACTGACGCTGTAACAGATTGAAGTCTGCACCCTACACAGGGGGCTTGGAGATCAGACTCATCGATGGACTTTGCCCTTGTCCACGGTCTACACCATGCCAATGTTAGCATGCCCGGGGGGGGGGGTTGGGCACCCAGTTGACCTCTGACCCCCAGAGGGTTTTTTTCCTTCCTCACAGAGCTGCATAAAGCATGGCAGCGACGCGGAAAGACGCTCACCGCTCTCATCCGCTTCCGGCTCCTGATCGAAGTTGACATCGGGGGAATCCACGCGGATGATGGATTTATTTAAGAGCCTAAAAGCCTCCTTCACATGCTTGGGTTGCACCTCGCGGGGACCAAGGAGAGAGACGCATGTAAGAGCATAACTGTAGACGTACCTTTATAAACTGCAGTTATATTTATAGTTATAGATAAAGCTATAATTCTATATAATGTTAAAATGAATAGACCAGACCCAGTATCACTGCTGAGGAAAACTCTTGTATGAACATTAACGGGCAATCACAGATTATATTATACTGTAATACACACACACACCGCATCTTTCCCAGGCAGAGAGCGCCCCCCTGTGGTCACAGCCCTAACCTCGTCGGAGCAGTACATGCGCGCCATGGCCTCAGACAGCCGCAGCATGCTCTCCAGCTGCCGGACGGTGATGCGCCAGGCGGACTTGGTGGCGCCGCTGCTGTCTCTCTGCCGGAGCCGCTTATACTGATCCACCACAAACTCCTCCGCCTCCCTGGTGATCTGGGCCCGCAGTACCAGCCGGCACAGACAGGCGGAGCCAGAGCCCAGGACACAGCATCAGCATTGGCGCTCAGAAGCTCTTCCACAAGCATTGTGGCCAAACCCATGCTTTCAAGTTTTTATTTGGCAAAAGGCTACTGTGCAGACCACCCACAATGCAGAGGGGCACAGAAAGTTCCTCAAATAAGATCTTATTGGCCTCCAGCACAGCTGATTTCACACTTGATAAGTTTGGTGACAATTCTTCCTCACACCCATAATTCCCCCCCATCTACTGACCGTCGGAAAGCATGAGTTCAGTCTGAATACTGAGGCAAAAGTCCACTTATTGACCTGTTACACTTATTGTCACTACCAGTTTCAGCTCGTTTAGAAAAACATGCAGAGCTGAGTCAAATAATTTTATAACTTCAAATGAACAACAAGCACATAATATCAAATAAGCACCACAGGATCCTGTAGAGGGTAAGCGACTACAAGATGCCGGAACGGAATAGGAGGTACTGCAGTTAAAATGGCCTCTTCTGCTTAATGGCCGCGTCACTGCAGGGGGGATCTGACAAGACACGCTGCTCTCTGCGCAGGAACTTGCCGTTTTGTCCATCCCATCATTCCTTTCCCACAGCAGCGATTTGTAATTTACAAAAAGCAAAACGACCATAATAATAGGTGAAGCTGGAAAATGACAGGATGGTTTGTGGCTTTGAAGTCAAGGTAACATGACGATCACTGCAATGGAGACGGCACTGTAAGGAAGACGGCAGAGACGCCGACTCGCTCACCTTGGGCTGGAACTGGCGGGCAAACAGAATGTACCTCTGAATCTCGTCAGGATTGTACACCCTTTCCACAGACTCAATGTTCCTGGAGTGCAAGTCGACGATGCGTCGCGCGATTGCATAATCTGTAACCTGAGCCACAGAGGATACATTTTACTACTAGTCAAGTTAATTATGCCTACACAGCCTACCTGGTTAAACTCTAGCCACAAAATAAAGATTCTGAACAAAATAATTCTGACCAGCAGTGACCAGACAGCAGCCTCAACACGAGTCAAAAATGTTACGTGGAGTCAGGAATCTTAGATGTGAGGTGGAAATTAAGCCACACTGCTTTGTCTGAGACGGCGCACACCTCATTACACTCATCCACCAGAATAAAGAAGAGGTCGAATCTCGACATAATGGGCGCGGACATGTTCACGTTCTGCTTCAGAGACTTTGATCTGTTGTACCGGCCATCGATCGGGTTCGCAGCTGCCAAGATTGACGTCCGCGCGTTCAACGTCGCCTGCAGACAGTCGCCGTAAAGCCATTAGTCTCCGCCCAGGGTACTTTCAACAGTCATGATTCCAAACCTCCGAACATAGTCATACAAACATATATATCGTCTACTGACAAAAGGACAAACAAGGCACAGATAAACCAACCTCCACTTGAGTGAATGAAACCAACGGAGTTATATAAACACCAAACCAAGCCAACGGTGAATGGATTGGAAACACTCGGTTATGAGACTGCTGAGTGTAGCTGGAAAACCTGCTCTGCACATTTACAGGGACCAGCAGCCTGGACGTCCTTTTTAGGACGTGCAAGGAGGAATACTAAGCCTCCGTGGCAGGTTTCACTACCTTAACCCCCGCCTTGGTGATCGAGATGGTCTGCTGCTCCATGGCTTCATGAATGGCCACCTGGTCTTTCAGATCCATCTTGTCGAACTCATCTATGCAGCAGACGCCCTGTGAATGATGCGGGCGTGCTGTAAAGCTGGCGTGAGTAACCACGGTAACCCGGGCGCGCTCTCACATTGTCGGCCAGCATGAGGGCGCCGGCCTCGATGACGAACTCGTGAGACTCCTCGTCTTTCACCACCGCGGCTGTGAGCCCGGCGGCACTGCTGGCCTTCCCGCTGGTGTAGACCGCCCGGGGGGCAAAGTCCTCCACATGTCTGCAGGGGGGAGGACTGGGTCACTGTGGTTTTGGAGTGTCTGCAGCAGACCCTGACTAGTGAAATCACCAGAAACGACTTAAGAACTGACGTTGGCGAGCTAGACGACGCGATAAAACCATGAAGGTTTATGGGCCGGTCACAGGCCCGGGCCAGTGCTCACTTGAGGAACTGACTCTTGGACGTGCTGGGATCTCCCACGATGCACACGTTGATGTCCCCTCGTAGGGACGTCCCCTCCATGGTTGTCTTGGCAACGCCACCAAACAGCATGAGTAATATTCCCCTTTTAATTTCATCATTACCTGCAATCAAAAACCACGAGAAGATGATTAGGGTGCCACCAAGGTGGAGACTAACGGGCGGATTATATAATCAGTATCAGACGTGTTTAGGTTACAGGCAGCAACTGGCTTACAGATACACGGCCCCATCTCACCATGGATGGTGGGGAACAGACTGGTGCACAGGTTGTGGTAGAGGTTCTTGTCTTGGCTCATCTCAAAGACCTTCTCCCACTCCTGGACAGTCATCTGGTTCTTGACGCTTTCAGCCGTCTGGTCCTCTTGACGGAGCTCTTTCCCGCCAAACTAGCAAACGGCCATTAATCCTTCCAGCAGCGAAAGACTCACTTTCACTGCCTAAAAGGAATTCCAGTGTACTCGTACTCACCTGTACAAATGGCAATCTACTATGTACTTCAGGGCTTAAACTTCCTGCATGAGTATTATTACTCTCTGGGTATTGAGCTCCCTTCCTCATAGTGCTCAGACACACGACCCACCTCCAGGGGTCCTTGTCATCAGTACAACCCTCCCTCCACTCACCCGGGGGTTGGTGGGAGCCACGTGACACGCCAGGAAGGCCAGCCGGTAGGAAAGATCTCGCACACCCAAGGCCTTCAAGCCCTGGATGCCATCGGCCTCAAAGCCCTCCTTGCCAGTGACCCTGCTGCTGGTCTCGGCCCGAGTGCCTAGGAGCGCAGAAGGAAGGTCAGTCAGTGGCTAGCCACGGTGCCGCCATTCCCTCAGGCTCCCCATCACTCACAATTATGTATAATCAAACCGCGTCGCCTTCAGCATGTTAGGGAACGGGCTCTTAGGCTCTCTGATAAACTATACAACAAACCTACCTACCACTTACTTCAGCGGTAACCCGTCTGGTATTAAAGGGCCACTACACATTGGTATAAGGTCACGGAGTACTTCAGGACTTCAACTAGGTAAGCTGGCCTCAGCACAGACAGAGACACAGACAGACAGAGACGACAGCCTCCCTGCCAGAACAGCTTGAAACCCCCCACACTAAAAACTATATCATTATTCAGCGCAGTAACAAAATCACATCTTCATACAAGCAACACCAAGACAAACTGACTCAAACAGAATAATAACCATCAATAACTGAACATGATTCAGTGAGCTGGAGAAAAATATAGGAAAACAAGTTTACGCCACTATGCAACCAAATGTTAACAGGAATAATAAGGGAAAAAAAGAGACCCAAGGCGTTTTGAAAGGTGTGATCACTCATACTGATGAGGAAACCGCTCTTCGTAAAATATTCTCAGAAGGAGGCCAGTAACCATCTGGTACTTTGTTGTACATGCAGGGGCTGCGGAAAACAGCTAGTCAGCATTCAGAGCAAAGACTACTGCAGTGTAAATGCAGTGTGGGTACAGAAGTCATTCCAGCCTTATTTACTATATGCCGCAGTTGAAATATTGGACTTGAAACTGAGAAAGAGAATAGCGATCAATGATCAGTGATCAATGTTAGCCTCCGTCTCTGCTGCCAGACCAAACAAAACGATCATATTAATAGCGAAGTGAGCACATCAATAGAGGACCCTGACGACGCGCGATGGTTAGAAAATAAATCAGCCCCGAGGCTGCAGTGAAACTGACATAGTGGCAGCATTTTAACTTGCAGCAAATTAATCTTTTTTGGGTCTATCCTTAAACCAATAACAGCACAAATATCTTTACAGGAAACACTGTTTAAACTGTATGTAAATGGAATATTCTAAGCCTCATAAGTCAACACACACAATGTTGACGTACGCGAGTTTCACCCCAAACTCAAGCAAACATTTTCAGTCTGAAGGTCTAGTATGGAACCTGAACATTAATACTTAAGCCCCCCCGTCTGTGATCTGAACCAGAAATGAAGGAGGGAATGAGGGAAATGAAACAGGGCGAGATACCTGTGACGGCCAGGGCCGACACGTCGGGCACCACGATGAGCGTGCCGGTGAAATCGCAGCGGTCGCCGGCCTGCGCCGCCTCCACGGCCTCGGCGCGCAGGATGACCTCCACGCTACGGGGGATGGACCCGCGTGGCAGCTCCGCCTGCGTCTCCTGAATGCGCACCTTGCGGGGACACGACGCACAGCAAGCAGCGTGATGGAGACTAAGTTCATTCATTATTCTGTCCATATAATTTAAGTGTGACATTACGTGCATTTTTGAAAATGACTTATTACTGCTAATTTACAATCATAAACCTCTGCGCTGCCGTCTTATCAATTTGTGATGTTCTTCCTATAGGGCAATATTAAAATACAGCATGAACCATGAGTATGTGTGTTTATTGACAGGCAAGTCCTCCTCATTAGTAAGTCAGGGCAGTCTGACACATAGTGCATGCAATTTTCCTTCATCTCCCAATGGAGCGCTCAAAGATCAAACAGTAAAATACATTGCAAGTCATTGCAATCTCAGCCAATTCATCTTTATTGGTTGTCTTTTCCCAGCACAAATTACCATTTAATAAACAGCAAATGTCTGCGGGGTGTTAGAAAAGTCCTTTAAAAGCTGCATTCAGTAATATCTGTTTAAGGTTTGTTGCTCAGCTAAAAGGTGTATACGGTAATACCTGTATACGGTTTGTTGCTCAGCTAAAAGGTGTATACGGTAATACCTGTATATGGTTTGCTCCCCAGCTCACCTTCTGAAAGTCCACAAAGCGGGATCTGTCGGTGTCCAGCATGAAGCGGCGCCGGTTCGCGCACACCGGGTTCCTGCAGATGGACGGCTGGGTGTATCGGAACTGCTGCTCCACGTCCTTGACGACGGACTGGCAGTCGAGGCAGAGGAAGGTGCCGCTGACCAGCTCGGGGTGCACGGGGTGCGTGCGGACCACCTGGCCGCTAATGCGCAGCAGAGCGCCGATGCGGGCTGCGGACAGCTCCCGGATCCTGGCGGGGCACCATTATTACAGAATAAAAGGCTGCAATCAGAACAAAGTGTACAACTTTCTCATTGCTTAAATCATATAATTACTACGCGAAAAAGGTTAAGCTTTGCATAAAGCAGGCTGATATTTTAGATATAGTACAAGGACAGCCAAACGTGTGCAGCGTTAGGCTATTAATGGAGCATATAAACTATAATGTGCATTGGACACGTTACTTGTGCCTGGTGGGGAAGTCGGAAAAGGCCACGTAGAACTCTTTGGACGGGGGGATGTTGCCGTGGTCGCGGGCGAAGTGGCGCACAGCCCGGCAGAGGTAGGGGTACACCCTGCAAAGTACCGCATGTTACCATGTACCAAGCCAGAGCATCGAATGATCATCTCACAAGACGACACGGCATGACAAACACGGCGTTTAATCACACGTGGTTAATGCAACAAATATTATTTTAAGAGAAGCTGTCGCAGCAGAAGGAACGTGTAACGCTGACGTTATCGTGAGTACCGGTAATATTCCTCCTGGATCGTAGTAGCCAGCTGTTGGTTGTACTGCTCTATGTTGGTGAAGCTCACGGCCAGGGTGTTCCTTTCAGGTCGGATTAATTCCTCCGCGTCGGGCAAGTATAATATGTCTCCGTTCTGGTTCTGAAATCTGTTTATAAGCACAGAAATTGCATTTTTAAAAACAACCATGGAAGATCTTTTGCAAAGTTTATATTGATCCTATATGTGCAATCAAACGCAACGATTATTCAACTTACTCCTCCAGAAACTCCACGAATAACTTCTGGCATTTCTCGGAAAGGTCATCCTTCACTTGCACCCCCGCAGAAGCGGTTTCGGCCGCGGGATCCATTCGGAAACTCAGTAAATAAGATGCCGGGTTGAGAGACACACGCAGAGCCGCCGACTTTATCTGACCTGTGCTCTTAGCATCTGGGCTCCCCCACACCGAAGGCTGCTGCAATGACCCCGGAAATATAACGCTGACCAGCGGCAACCTGTGGAACACGCATCCAAAAGCTTCATAAACTATATCTCGACCTTTTTCATTGGCTATAAGGTTATGATTTTAAAATAAGTTCTAAACGTTGTGGTGAGAAACTTAAACGCCATGATGTTATTGAAATGTTTTTAACAATGCTTGGTTTAATTTCATTTGACGTGCACTTTACAGATGCTTTACCCCTTTAAAATGT
>JABFEB020000121.1:48263-73731 GCA_019775895.2 Stomatorhinus ivindoensis
ATTACTCCCATTGATTCGTACTTCATGGTCAAGCAGAATCCAAGCTGAATGCTGATTTGCTGAATTCCCAGAATTCTTCAGATGATCTTTTGGTAGGACAATGAGAACAGTGAGTGGGCGTAGAACTGGAGCTGAATATTATTTATGAATAATTAGATTAACTGATGACCTTCACTAAATGTCTGATATTGGTATTAATGTAATTTGGTGCTGATTTGATTTTTCTGAACACAAACCATTTTTCTCAGCCAAATTAAATTGTGATGAAATTAGATCCTTTCCATGTATCCATTGACCCATCTTCTGCAGCCAGTTACTCAGCACTGGGTCACGCTACAGAATCCTGATTACTGCTCCACTGTAATGGCAGTAACAGCCATTTTAGGCTTATACGGTCTGTTTGTAACATAATAAATTAATTACATAAATTCTTGCATAAGTGTACCTCTAGTGTTTTGATTTAATGGTCTTAATCTTCCTCTAAGGGTTGTTTTCTCATTGTATGTGTTACTTATGTGTCGAGTTGTGTCCCATTTCCGTGGTGATTGGCTTCTATGCTGCCATCAAGCAAACCTGGGGCATGAGATCGGGCCGTCGCTCTGGTTCCCATGGCAACACAGCGCAGCAAAACTTTGTAAACGCTACATACATATCCCCCAAAATAAGGTCCCCGAGTCATTTGCAGTCTTTTTTCCCGAAGCATGACAGGAAACGCAGTCCCTCTGGGATCTGCCTTTCGTCTTTCATCGGCACACGGCTCCGTAATCATTGTGGATTCTTTCCTCTTCCAATGTTTACTCTCCTGAGGTTTAACGCTCTAATATTCCTTTATCCATTTATTCTCTGCACACATATCTGTAGGTTAAAGAGCCTCGTTTGATCTCAGTTTTTCTTGCATTATTCTGGTTCTCATGACAGAGAAAAACATTCTGAACCTGCCTGAAAACGTGAAGGATCCTGAAACAGTAGAGATCCCCTCTTGACACCTAGAAGTTAGCAGCGAAATGCCTTTCTGGGGCTCAATCGGCATAAAATCAGTTCCTTTCATGGTGAATGCAGGCTGTTCTGAACCAAACAACTGACACCAATAATAGTATTTTTGTCATGTTTGCTCTCTAACCCAATACAGTATGTATAACCACCATTTGGCTAAAATATATGTGAGCAGGCTGTGGCTTCAATGAGGCCTGTGAAACCAGAATGTGATTCTGCTTTCCTACAACAGGAAGTTAAACTGTCGTCCACAGTCTGTGGCTTAATCAGTAAACATGGAAATTGCCGTCTAGACAACAGTGGCTGAAGACTTTTGTGTTTGTTCAGAGAGATGCCCTGTAGCATAAATTATGAGTTTTATTCAGATAAATGTAGGACTGGCAGAAGTGAAGCAAGTTGCATTATATCGTGGCTGCAGTAAAACCATCCATCCTTCTTTTTCTGAGCAACAGAAGGTTTTCTTAAAGGACCCAGAGGACAGGAGAATTTCCTTGGCTTTGCTTTGGAGGTCAGGACCACAAACAAGTCACATGTCATGGGAACCTTTCCTGCCAGATGCCAAACAGATTCCTGTTTTACTCCATGCCTTATTACTTAATTAAAAACCAAATACAGGCTGTTCCTCAACATCCTTTAGTTGAACCATGTGACACTGGTGTCATGTGGTGTCACAGAAAACCAATAGAAGCAGATCAAATTAAGAGTCTCTCATCATCAGCACGCAAGTCTGAGTAAGACACCCAAACCAGTAAATGCTACAAATCCTAAAATGTTTTGGTAGTAGACAGTGCTTTGGTAATAGACAGTGCTTTGGTAATAGACGGTGTTTTGGTAAAAGACAGTGCTTTGGTAATAGACAGTGTTTTGGTAATAGACAGTGTTTTGGTAATAGACAGTTTTTTGGTAATAGACAGTGCTTTGGTAATAGACAGTGCTTTGGTAATAGTGTTTTGGTAACAGAGACATTAAAGAAATTTGGCTGTTTGTGTTGTTTGTAACTTGGATCCTTCAGGTCTCTGTTCTGTGTCTTTACTTTTTTTACTTTTTTACTTTCACTTAGAATTGTTTTTTTCACATGTAAGTGTCTTGTTATCATCACTTCTTTTGAAATCGTTTTATACCCAGAAATCTGTTCTTCTGAGAATTCCAGCTTTACGCTGTTCGGATGCAGCGTGGCTTCTGCGAAGAGCATTGATTCTGCACCAGAATTCGTCGGAATGAACCGTTCTGGATCAGCGTCTGTTCCACCATGCCAGAGGCTTGTGGCTTAATTCCCCTGATAAATGTTAGATAGCAGTGGATCCCCTTAAGCCTGAGTTGGTTTTGTTAACCTTAGTGAAAGGATTTGAAGCAGATCAGTCAGACTTGCATCCTTGAGAAGCTGCTTCGCAAAGATAAAAATGGTTGTTTTAATGCTTATTTCTTATTTTATTAAAGCTAGGCTTTTTGGAGCTTCTATCTGTTGTGGGCTCTCTTCCCCATCCAGATTTAAATTGTCCAATTTAAATTGGTTAAGCCATTTATACATAAAAGACCACCCTCTTCAGACACCCTGTAATCATTATGGACTGTGTATATGCCAGTTTTGTTTGTTTTGCAGTACTTAGTTTTTTTTTTAAAAAAAAAACAGTTTTCATCCATCTTTGACCTACTTATCCTGGTTAAGGTAACAGAAAAACATGGAGTCTATCCCAGGAAGCACAGGGCAGGGGACACCCTGGATGGGATGCCAGTCCATCACAGGGCACAGGGCAGGGGACACCCTGGACGGGATGCCAGTCCATCACAGGGTACAAGGTAGGGGACACCCTGGATGGGATGCCAGTCCATCACAGGACACATATATAATCATGTCATAAGGGCACTTTATAGCCACCAGTTAGCCTGACCACATGACTTTGGGAGGACACCCACGTGACGCGGGGAGAGCAGGTTCTGAGGTGGCTTCAGCCCCGCTTGTCTCATCATGAAAAACAACATTAACTGTCTCGCAGAGGCTCAGAGGTGACTTTATGATGGTTCCTACAAAAAGACGACCGTCATTAGCAGTTGGTAGCTAGTGATGATGCGAAAGAACTTAGCAGAGTCTATTGGTTGTTCTGATTTTCAAGCACCCTGAGTACAAAATGTCTTCTTGCGCCTATGGGTTGAGGACAGTTACCATGATGATGTGGAGAGTGTGTCATGCAGAGTCAATCTCGAAGAAGTGGACTACAGGTGAAGCTGGGTGCCATGGAGGGCTCCCATGCCCTAACTTCTGGGCATGCTCAGCAAGCACTCCATCTAGTGGCCGGGAGGTGCAGGTGTGTCGGTGGCTGGTGTCCAGCATCATCCATGTTCCAGTGACAGAACAATAAAAAATATAATAAATGAATCTCTTTATGAGGAAGTGATAAGCAACCAAAACCATTAATAAGAAAAAAAACATTTTATTAAACCACTGGGCTGTTACAAATAAATTATGTCTCTCCGACTTCCCAAATATTTGCTTTCAAGATAATATTCATTCACAGTACTCTGAAGTTCAAAAGAAAATAAAAAAACAAAAGGCATTTCTTAGCCCTCAGAGAGGCTGCAGATGGAAGCCAAAGAGATGAATCATCTGGGCTTTAGATGATAGCCGGCATGCAGCCTGGCGAGTCTGTGTCTGTCCCGACCCAAAGGGGCTCTGATACACAGGCTTTTGGACCACGATTTACTCACTGATGGCAAAACAAAAGGGGAACCATTCGTTCATCCATCGATCCATCCATCCATCCATCCATCCAAGATGCCTCTTTTTTATTATTCTAGAGTGTGAGTTTTCAGACTGAGCTCAGCTTACCAGCCCTCTGGGAGAATCCTGTACATCAGCTGCTCTGAAAAACCTGCCAGTCCCCCCCCCCCCCTTCCAGCATTTGCCAGCCCAGGTCACTTTACAAAGCTCTGACATGAAAGCCTGAGCTATTTGCCAGTATGGATAGGCGACCTGCTGCTAAATGAACATTACAAGCCTGCAGACTGAAGGCCTCACTGGGTTCTGTGATAGATGAACTGCAGATGGAAGAGAAACACACAAATTATTTGAAGCAGCTGAATAAAACTCACTCACAACCTTGCAGGGGGAAGATAGACTTTGACCACCTAAAAATTACTGAACAAGTAAAACAAATGGAGGATGCTGGACAACAGATAGAACTAAACATTCTGATCGTCCTGCAGAGAGACAAGCGCCTAGACTCAAATGCAGCACTGTGCCCATTGTGTCACATCCTTCCTGGGCCAGGCAGCAGAAACAAGCACCAGCATCCGGCCGGGTGGCTAAGGGACTAGATCTGACCAAAGAGGTTCTTCAGATTGCACCCCCGACGGCCAGGGTAATCATTCAGTAAGCAGCCAGCGACACCGTGATACCACCGACAGCCAGGGTCCATCCATTCTTCCATCCATCCATCCATCCATTCATCCATCCATTTTCTAACGTCTTATCCAGGTCAGAGTTGCAGGGTATACACACTTCCAAATGAGGCAATATATTCCAGTATTATGACTGTCACACCTCTCTATCCCAGCTTTATGTGTCTCTGTTATTTCACTGCACAGTCGCAGCTTAAAAACTCGGGAATTTCACACATTTGGCGACATAAATATTCCAAGTGAGCTCCCAGATTGGGGAAGTCTGACTGCAGTAGTGCAGCTGTGGCTCTTGTGACTCAACAAGTAGATAATTGTACTAACAACACAATGTTGTGGGTTTGGATCTCAGGGCCACAGATCATTTCTATTGCTGTACTCTATTATAAGTTGCTTTGGATAAAAGGATCAGATGAACAAGTAAAATATCCCATTCTGCTGTACCTGATGGCCTGCCGTGCCCCAATGTTACGTGTGAGGATGCAGCTCCTTCCAAAATCTGTCTTGAGGTCTTGCTGAGCTACTGGTGCTGTGTTTGTGTTCCTAGACTCCACAGCACCTTAATGAGGCTCAAGAGATGGTTGTTTGATGCTACCTTGCAGGGCTTGTGGACGTCAATCCTAGTTTTTGGGTGTCTGGGGCTATTTTTTGATGAACCGAGGGCTTGCAGCCAGTCTGAAATATTTCATGTATCATTAGTCACCCACATGGAGGCTTGCAGATATGGAGAGGTAGAGATGAAGGCACCATATTGTGGAAAGTCCTGATGACCCAGGTGAACCTGTGCTTTCTACACGTCACTTTCAGTTCTGCCTGCGGACGTCACCAGGTTATACTCGTCCATGAGCGAAACTTTAATGTAGGCGCTGATGCTATTCTGCATTATTTATCCATTATTGTGCAATAGGTCCTTCTCAATGCCTATATGTTGTAAAATAAACATCACATCACTATAATGGCCATCAGTGCTAAATGGTGCATGATTATATTACAAAATGTGGCGTGGATTTATGGACAAGCCGTGACACCTTTAAACATCAATGGTCTGGAACAATGATGTCCTTTGCAAATCATCTCCTCCCTTATCCTGAGTCTTTCATACTTACAGATAAAATATTCGTCCTTTTGCATCCACTGCCTGGTTTCATGAGGATATTTTATAGGTTTTGCCAGGTGAGAGTGCGAGAGGATTCAATCCCACTTCTCAAAAAATTTCACAAAGTGCCACCGTGTGGCTTAGCGTAGCCAACAGACTTAGGTGCCGTTCCTGTGCCAGGTGGAATGGAACCCTGGCAACAATCAGATTTAATAAAGGCATAAGTTTAATAAAGGCATAAGTTTAATAAAGGCACGCTCGCTAATCTCAGGGCAGTGTTTTGTATGAGATTTTATTTCTGAATTACCTCCTCATATCTCCTCTTACATCTTTCAGAACAACAACAGCTCTATATACAAATGCAACACTGCAGGCCCTAGCGAGGATAATAAAAAGTGCATCTCTGAGTAGTTAATTTTAACAGCACATTGACTGCAGACCTTCTCATTACTGTAATGCGCCTCCATAAAAAACTTCCAGCATTTCCTTCTTCCAACATTTCCTTCTTGAGGAATCCAGGGATAAATGCAGGGATGCAACAAGGAATCCTGGGATGGCAGGAGGAATCCAGGGATAAATGCAGGGATGCAACAAGGAATCCTGGGATGGCAGGAGGAATCCAGGGATGCCAGCAGAAATCATATACTGGAAATAGAGACATGCAGGGCCAGTAGGGAACTGGGAAGTCAATCAGGGAGGGGCTGTAAGCATCAGACTATTAAATGATGGATGGGAAGATCTTTTGCTCTATTACAGGGACTAATCCTACACCGGAGAGGAGAGGCATCCTGTACAAAGCCTCCCCTGCAACCTGCAGCAGACGCAGGGTTCTGGGAGATGGATGGATGGACATTGGAGGGTTGGGGAAGGTTGTCAAGATGTTTTCAGCAAACATTGCTGAGGCCCCTTGAAAGCTTCTCAAAAATGTTTTCCATTCTGACGGATGGATGGATGGATGGATGGATGGACGAGCAGACATACAGATGGATGGACAGGCGGATGGATGGATGATGTTCTATCCACAACATCACCTTGAAAAATAAATTGCCCTGTGATTTTACCATCAGTGAGTAAATCGTGGTCCAAAAGCCTGTGTCTCAGAGCCCCTTTGGGTCGGGACAGACACAGACTCGCCAGGCTGCATGCTGGCTATCATCTAAAGCCCAGATGATTCATGTCTTTGGCTTCCATCTGGAGCCTCTCTGAGGGCTAGGAAATGCTTTCTTTTTGTTTTTATAACTTCAGAGTACTTTGTTTGAATATTATCTTGAAAGCAAACATTTTGCGAAGTAGGAGGGACATAATGGCTTTGTATAAATAACCCAGTGGAGTAGTTTTTTCTTATTTTCCTACTGGTTTTGGTTGCTTGGCGACGCCTCATAAAGAGCTCGATTTGCTTATTTATTTTCCTTTTCACTGTTTTGTTATTTGGGAAAGGATGTCAGTTCGAGATGTCAGTTCAAGTCAGACTCCTACATTACTGTCCCAGGATGTGTGGAAACTGTAAGCCTTCCAGCATAAACGTCACTGGGTTTGGGTGACATGCTGGCCTCCCGCCTCCAGGGCGCGCTGTACCAATCCAGCCTCTGGCCTGTGCTGCTTGGGCGAGGCTCCAGCACTCTGCAGTCCTTTACTGGATAAGAAGGATGGGGATTCATCCCCAAGCTAATGGCTAACCCCAAGCCACCCTGTCTGTTGTAGGATACATGTGGAAACTGTTTCCCAAAACAGAAAGTAAATACATATGGATGGAGACAATAGACATTATATATCTGTTTTTAATTAATTTGCTTAAATAACATTGAATTTAGTATGCAGCTACCGATTTGTTTAAAGTCAATATGCATGGAAATTACATCTTGGAGTGAACTGTATTTAGGAAATTGCAGGTCACTTAGGGTGGCCGGATAATCCATGTCAGCGGGGACAGTTGAGCTGCTTCAGGGTTTACAAACTACTTTAAAACTGACTCTCGCTGAGGCCTTCAGTGAGTGATGAAGAGGAGGCGCTGAAAAGATGAAACTCGGCCGGCTTTTGCACAAGTCATGATGCCGTTCTCAGTGATCCATGAGCTTGGTCACTAGGCACTGCTTCCTGTGCTGGTGTGGCTGATAGCAGCAGGTATGATTTGGGGCTGCCAACTTTGGTCAGCTAGCTGAAGTGAGATTTTCGATATGATGTAAGTCTGCACACATGTTTACATGTATGTAGCAATTTTCATACCTTGTAAATAGTCTGTAGGTTTTGAAAACACCCCCAAACGCTTTTCATATAGGTAATTTTAGGTTTAAAATGGAAGAATATAGATTTGCTGTAAGATTTCTTGCGTGAGAGTCTGAAATCGTGGAGTTCTGTTATACAGAATATGTTCAATTTGCATTAATAATAGATGGCTGAAAATGTACATCCCAGATCAATACTGTCCCTGGGCAGTACGTTGTATATAAAGAGTTGGGAACCAGACTTACATCTGTAATGGAATAAGACTGTAACTGTGACTTGATGCTCGAATCCTTAATCTGAAAGTCCCAGAAGCTACTTCTATTAATAGTTATTATTTTAGCTAAAGCGCTCCAAGCGCTTGACGTGATTTCTGAACACCCAAAAGCAGATGCTGTTTTTTACATGCCTACAGTTTTGAAACAGGAAGCAAACGGGACGTGGCGGATGATGCGTGCACCGGTTATGCTGTTAGTATTTTGGCCGTATTGATGAAAAACAAGGAAGCGCGAGTGGAGAGCTCCGCGTGATTCTTGGCAGTCGCAGTCCCTGCGCTTCCTCCGATTCTTTGCCTGCCCAAGGAAAGAATCTTATATCCTTCCTGTAGATCATCTTCACGTCCATAAGGAACCAGCCTTAAACCTCTGTCAAGCTGGTCTTCAATCAGTAGTTTTGTTTTTTTGTATCGTGCCATAGACGTGCCATCCATAGGGGTGGGGGGCAGTGGGTGATGAGGGTCTAGTGACAGGTGTGCTCATGCAGGTAAAGCTCCTCCTTTGTTCCTGAAAGTTCTTGTCACATTCCGCCCGTCCGAGCCCCGTGTATGCCACGCCCCCCCCCCTGTTACCCCGTGTGTAATCCTGATGGAAACCACCTGTTGTCGATTCGTGCTTGATTCTGTTCACCTGTTGTGTATCAGTCCATACCCGTCTCTTGTATTTAGTCCGCGTCTGAGTCTCCCTAGATCGGTCATTGTGGTGTCTTGTGGTGTATCCCTGTAACTACCCGTTGTCCTGAGGATTAAACCCCGGTTTCCCCCGACTACCTGTTTGCCTCTGTTCGCCTCACGACGCCGCCGACACCCTGCGCGGCTATACGTGACAGATCGAAACACTCCGGTGATTTTCTCTCGTGCCCGTCAGTAGCCAAACCCCGAGAGCTGAGCCCCACGTGTGTGAAGCCTGTCCACAGTCCAGTCTTCAGTCTTTCCTATGTTTTCCCTCTCGTGCTGAAATATCCGTGTTTTGTTTTAAATTTCCCTGCTGATTATTTCCAACGAGGTTCCTCTCCCGCAATGAAGGTTCCCTCCTTCCCCCAGTGTCGCTTATTTTTCTTTGCCATTCCGCCTGGAGTGAAAAATACATGTAAATTGTTTTGCTGTTCTTTTGACTGTAAATTAGTTATTTGTAGAGACAAGTGTTCATTCTCTTAGTATTTTTTTTTCAGAAAATTGTATTTATATTTCCAGACCAGGATTTTTTACAAGGGCTTGTTCTGACATTTTTGTTCTGATTTGTTTTGCACAGTATCTTTTAAAAAATGCCAACATTACTAACTAATTATTGTGTAGTTTACCTGGATTTCATATTATTTTGTTATATCAGTTGCCAAACTGTTCATGCAACATATTTTGTTCCGAATAAACTGTTGCAATGGAAATGCAAATAATTGTTGGGTATGATTGTTGCTAGCAGGAGTCAGAAATCGTAGCCAGTCTACGATGAACATAATTCATATTAATTTAATAGCACATTAAATATCTATATAATACGTTTCACTTAATACCAAATATGAGAATTGGTCTTCAGCGTGATGCTATGCTAGTTCAGCATTTGCTCTACTTGACAAAGGTCAGTGTACATTCATATTAGCTCCTCCCTCTATGGTGATCAAACGTGGAATTAAATGACATTACAGATCAGTGTAGGACATGCAGAGAGGAGGCATAAACCCTCCTCAAACATCATCTGCTTGGTTAATTATGTTGGCGAATTCAGAACATGTGGTCCGAATCACATGAACGGCCAGCTGGGAAGGACCATCCACACAGACTTTAGGGTGTGACACGAAGGACGGGCTGGTTTCTCAGCGACAGGAGACAGCATAATACACTTAAAGAAACACCAGCTTATTGTGTGTACACGAATAGCAAGCCACTGACCACTGAAAAAAACGTAACTGTTTAGCGATTAGCATGACTTTGAAGCAAGCGATCACGTATCGCCTTGTTTATAATGGTATCAGTTTTTGTATTTCCTTCCTCTTCTCTAACGGTGATGGGATAAAGCAAAAGGTCTATGGCATCTTGGGTAAGAGTTCTGGTTTCCTTGCAGCCAGTCTGTGGCTCCGCAATAGCGACAGTAGGGGAAGTTAGCATTAGTGAAAGCGCTACCGGAGGGATGTTAGCGTTAGCGGAGGGACATTAGCATTAGGGATAGCAAAGGGACATTAGCGTTAGCGATAGGGATAGTGGACGGATATTAGCATTAACCATAATGATAGCAGAGAGAGCACTAGGTGGCGTAGGGGAAGTTAGCATTAGTGAAAGTGCTAGCAGAGGGACATTAGCGTTAGTGATTGGGATAGCGGAAGGACATTAGCGGAGGGACGTTAGCGTTCGTGATTGGGATAGCGGAAAGACATTTCCATTAGCGATAGGGATAGCAGCGGGATGTTAGCATTAGCGATAGTGCTAGCGAAGAGACATTAGCGTTAACCGTAGTGAGAGCAGAGAGAGCACTAGGCGGCGAAGTCACCACGCTTGCTGCACCACACCACCAGTGCAACCATGGCCAGTGTGAGGAAGACTGGCACAAAGATGAGCAGGGCGAGCATGTAGTCCGGCGGGTCCACCAGGACCACATGGCTTAGCGTGCAGTTGGAGAAGAAGACCCTGTGGACGCGGATGATGTAGCTCTCCACCAGGGGGTTGGGCCAGTAGCAGCCTGTGCTGACAGCCTTGTCCTCACTGCAGTTGGAAAAGTGGTTGTACTTCCTGTGGGGGGAGGGGTAGTGTCAACCCAGAGTGACTAGAAGTATCATTAAGGAGATCAGAGCAGAAATAATGCCCTTACATCCATTCATAAGGTCCATAAGCGAGATGCTTTCTTAACTGGAAAACTGTATCTTACTCAAAGGTGAATTCATGGAATCTTTGCTATTAGTGCTATTCAATTTTCCCTGTTATGTCTCTGTAAGTTCATACTTTTCCATACAGTTTCTTTTTCACTCTTCTGTGTCTGACATTAACAAGCCCCAAAGTGCCCTTCATTTGTATCATTACGGCCTGATTGGTCCCACCTCACCTCATTACCACAAGCAGCCTTATCAATGGTTCATTAGTGCCAATTATGCACAGCAAACAGTGCGCTTCATTATCATATAATTCTGGGATCTCAATCAGTTTGTGATGCTTGCAGATTTAACATCTCCATCCACTGTGACAGGCATGTACTGTTAGGTATTTCCATCTGGACACAATGTCTCTGTCTGCAGTGAAGCTTGTTCAGCTATCTTACATGTATGGTTTACAACTTAGAATTAATATCATGTTCATTCCAATTTTTCTCTTGAAAGCAACTAGTACAGTGGCCCTGAAGTGCAAAGAACGTTATGAAAACACAAAAATATTAAGAAAAGAATTTTGCTTTTTAAAATGTTTTTTGTATTTTCTCATACAGTATCTTGCATTTTTGTGTTGTGTTTTACTCTCCAGGGCTAATGTAGACTAGGAACAGTAAGCCAATCGGAGTGCCATTTCATGTCATGTAAAGCTGTCTTTCAGGATCAAGGGAAATTTCAGCATTTTAGGCTGTGGCAGGTCTGTCATGTAAAGGTGTCTTTCAGGATCAAGGGAAATTTCAGTATTTTAGGCTGCGGCAGGGCCCACATGTAAAGCTGTCTTTCAGCTCATTAAGGGAAATTTCAGCATTTTAGGCTGTGGCAGGTCTGTCATGTAAAGCTGTCTTTCATCTCATTAAGGGAAATTTCAGTATTTTAGACTGTGGCAGGTCTATCATGTAAAGCTGTCTTTCAGCTCATTAAGGGAAATTTCAGCATTTTAGACTGTGGCAGGTCTGTCATGTAAAGCTGTCTTTCAGCTCATCAAGAGAAATTTCAGCTCACCTTAGGTGGAGATTTCATTCAGTGACAATATCTGTAGCTTATTTGAACCCTTTGAACACCATCCAATTATGAGCATTTTTCTATCCCTTCGATTCCAGGCTTATTACATTGTATGTACATAACTTAGCCACATCCTGGGCTACTGAGATATGTCATAACCCAGGTGTGAGGACTCTTCAGCCAATCGGTTCTGTAATTAGTGATCTAATGAGGGAGTTGCAGCAAAACCCCACATACACAATGGCCCTTTCTGGGTAAGATGGGCCACCCCCACTGTACAGGGTCCATTAGGAAGCCTTAAATGACCCTCAGAGTGCACACTCGACTGCCTGACAATCTAGCATCCGAAAATTGTCATGTATCCAGGGTTACACATGAAAAAGAATAACGATACATTTTTAATTTAGTCCCTGGCATGTGAATGTTATTTGTGTAATTTTCTAAATCTCTCCCCCATGACATTAAACCAGCAAGATATAACTGGCAGTGAATGGCGGTCAGTGGATATGTGTCCACCCGCTCCAGGTAAAATCCCCTCAACAGCAGAAAGAAAACCCAGTTTTGCTGCATACAAACACTTAACCATTGTTTTTTCATTTTCTCCGTGACAGATATGTGCCTTTCTCTGGATTCACACAAAACTATCATTCAAATCACTGACTGAATTTCTTTGGAATGATGTCAAAACACTGTTTAGGATTTACCATAAGTTTTGCTCCCTTTCACTGGAATAGAGTGTCTAATAGCATCACAGTTCCATGGTGAGGGTGACGACTGTCGCTACAGAACTGAGCAATATAGTGATATTAGTCACCTTTGCGCTGTTACGCGTCCGTGTGATTTAAAACTGAGAGCCCCCCTCCCCTCCCCGAAATTGTTTGTAAAGTTTTGTTTTTGTGTAAAATGCATATATAAAGATATCACATTAAAAATCGTATCGCAAACCCTCTTCATTATCCATTGGAATTTGTACATCTTGTGTCAAACATTTAGGATAAAATGGCTCTTCGCTTCAGAAAGGTTGCTGACTCCTGGGGTAGTACATACATGTGCTATGCTAACATGACACCTTTTCCGTTTCCTTATGTCTCTAAAACAGACTTTAAATAAGGCAGGAAACAACCTTTACTCAAGTGTTTTTATTATTGAGCTGTAATGATGTGGCTGGGTGTCTAATGGGCTACAGGTTAGCAGGTGATCAGTCAAAGTGCTGATGCATTACATAAGCTACAGGTTAGCAGGTGTCCCAGTCAAAGGGCTGATCCACTGAATACGCTACAGGTTGGCGGGTGATCAATCACAGGGCTGATCCATTAAATATGCTACAGGTTAGCGGGTGATCAGTCAAAGGGCTGATCCGTTACATACACTACAGGTTAGCGGGTGATCAGTCACAGGGCTGATCCATTAAATACGCTTTGTGTGTGTCCTGTGATAGATTGGCATCTCTGAAGTACCCGTTTTGTATGCGTCCCTTGTGACAGACTGGCATCTCTGAAGCACCCACTTTGTGTGTGTTCTGCGACAGACTGTAATCTCTGAAGTGCCCGCTTTGTGTGTCCTGTGACAAACTGGCATCTCTGAAGTGTGTCCTCTGACAAACTGGCATCTCTGAAGTGTGTCCTCTGACAAACTGGCATCTCTGAAGTGTGTCCTCTGACAAACTGGCATGATCTGAAGTGTGTCCTCTGACAAACTGGCATCTCTGAAGTGTGTCCTCTGACAGACTGACATCTCTGAAGTGCCCGCTTTGTGTGTCCTCTGACAGACTGGCATCACCTCTCTCTGTAGCAGATTAGTGTTTATGGAGGAATCATGGATAGATACATTTCAAATACAGTTTCCCTCTGAAAATAGCCACATTAGCCTGTTTTCCATTCAAAGCTCAATTTCAGAAATTCACCCTGATCCAAAACCTGTTTTCCAATCACGTTTAGTGCAGCTTGTTACTTCATATTTTTTATAAAACCCAGAGCTGTCAGTGCTGCCTGGGTGAGTCGCGCAAGAAAGAGAGCCTTGTATCCTTTCGGTGCGATGAGAATGGAGAGAGGATCTGAATTAGCATGTTAAAGGCTGCAGGGACCCACTGCTATTATGTTCCCATCAGTCACTGTCCGTTAAAGTACCATTGCAGAGTTTTTCTCCATATAAAGCCGCCAAAGGCAGGGCTGAGATCTGGCTGGGAGACACCATAGACAAGAAGATGTTTTCTGGAGATTCAGAGGACGCTTGCTTGAATTCAAATTCGAATAAGATACCACTTAGCACGTCATGTGTTTTATGTGTTGGGAGTGGAATAAAATTACAGTCATTATAAAGACCAGGGGCGGTGTGCATGCAACTTTACACAGTAAAATTTCACTCTTAAGTGTGTAAATATTCTAAGAATGACGTGATTTTGCTTTTACTCTCAACATTCACGCATAAAAATTCTTAAGTGCTAAGATTATGTCTCAGCTCCTAAATAATTTAAGAGAGCTGGAGAGGTGTCCTAAAACAGGTAGGAGCTGCGAGATGGCAGCATGATGTGCACCAAGATGGCGACCGAGCACATTCTGGCACAGAAAGGTTCTCAGTTGAGCGCCCTGTCTGAGGAAGCACGGTGGGTATGGAGCTCGCAACGGGCTGCCAAGCTTCCTTTAGTCTTTCATTGTAACAGCTTGGCCACATTTTCATTGCCCTCCTTCCTTCCACTTAAGCACCAGCTGTGCCAAGAGGACCGACTCAGATTCTGCTTCCTTTTAGAATCCATTGTGTTTTGAGATGACTTTAGTCTTTGACCCATAATACATACAAAATATGCATCTATTAGTGGAAATTGATTGGTAATGGGATTGCTAGACAACAGTATTAGCTATTATATGTTGTATAAAGCCTTCGATGAAAGGTATGATGTCACTGTAATATATCACCCATGCAGGCCCTCTATTGGCTGACTCAGTAGCTGAGGTGGGCATTTATTTGTAGTTCTTTTTTCATGAAAGGTGTGATGTCACTGTAATATGTAACTCCTGCAAGCCTTCTATTGGCTGACTCAGTAGCGGAGGCAGTCGTTTAATTGTAGGAAACCAGGAAACTGGTCCCCACAATGTAAAAATAACAGGGTTCTTAAACTCAATCCAGACACACACATAGTTCTTTCTCACCAGATGAAATGCGACAGGTTGCACCAGTTCCTCTGCGGTATGAGCTCCATCTCCCGCTTGAACCAGTCTCCACACCATTCCATCTCCAGGAGGAGAGCCGTCTCATTGCACAGCACCGGTCGGCTTCTCGCGTCCAGAGAGGAGAGCAGCTCTTTTTGTGTGTTGATGTTTTCTCCTGCTAGACAACAGCAACATTTCAACAGCATCAGCAGCACCATACTGTCAGAAGCTCATTAGATGGTGGCATTTCCATTCATGCTGTAGAAACTGTGCTCAAACACACACAAAAAAAATCATTTATAAATAATTATTTTTTAGAATTTTCATAATATATGAAGAAAATCGGACAGTGTTGTATTACACATGGCAAAGAAGATGATTTCATGCAGCTTACCTGACCATCCACTCCTCATCATGGCAGACACTGAAAAACAGAGTCAAATTACACATAGAGATCGGACTCTTTCCCTCATCAGTGACATTAAACAGCCATAATTACTTCATCGATTAATGAATTAATTAATTCATGAATGTAGAACAACAGACAAATGATTATTTTTCAAAACCTTATCTATATACAGGTTTAGGTTCCGTGCTTCTGTCTCTGATTGAGATCTTCAGATTGGGAGGCTGACATGGAGTTTGAGGACATGCAAGTTCAGCTGCTTTGCTCATTACATTAAATTCAGAAATTCCAGGCATCAGGATGCATGGAAATACGAAGAAACCTATGATTTCTGCAAGGCATAACAGGAGCTTCAGCTTTTTGGTGAAATCTGGCGTAACGCCTCCATAACCGCCGTAAGAGAAAACGCAGAGGAACATTTATACGTGCACAGGCGTAACGCCTCCATAACCGCCGTAAGAGAAAACGCAGAGAAACATTTATACGCGCACAGGCGTAACGCCTCCATAACCGCCGTAAGAGAAAACGCAGAGAAACATTTATGCACAGGCGTAACGCCTCCATAACCGCCGTAAGAGAAAACGCAGAGGAACATTTATACGTGCACAGGCGTAACGCCTCCATAACCGCCGTAAGAGAAAACGCAGAGAAACATTTATACGCGCACAGGCGTAATGCCTCCATAACCGAGAAACATTTGCAGAGAAACATTTGCAGTGAATGATGTACAACATAAACAAAGTGGACGTTTCATGATTGCAGCTAGTCACTTACAAAAGCAGCCTTCTCTTAACACCATGCGACCTATTCAGATTATGTCTGTGACATCGACCAAGTGCTTGTTGCCTTGGTTGGATTTTAGCCACTGCTGAACAGGTCAATGCTCTTGAAAACTTCACTGTGATTTACTAGTTTGCAACCAGCTTCTGTCTAATGTCTCTTCAGCATTCCTGCGTATGAAAGGAATCACTTTTCAGTAATCATGTGGTGAGGTGAACTGATAACAGAGTGTTAGATACAACTTTGGCAACTCGAACAACTACAACAAAGTGAACCGAACGGACTCCTGTCCTCTGTATGCCCTGTGCCTTACGCAGGAAAACAAGCACTGGTACCAGTTAGTACCATGCTCTCCATTGCCTGTCCGACTGGGGAAGTCAGTGCACCTTGATGGCCCCATGGCTTCCTTACTCACGGACTATCTGACCAGTATCACATCCTCAGAAAGTCATGGCCTTCACCACCAGAGGGCGACAGCGAACAGACTTTCAGAAACCTGTAGAGGCGGCGCTCCCCACAAAAGCACAAGCTGACTGTTTCGTTATGTGGACATTCGAGCTGCCTGATCTTCTCTGACTAAGCACTCCACTTATTTACAGCTTCCTGTCTGTTCAGTTTCGTGTCGTCTGCTTGACCTGCGTTCATTGCCTTGCATTTTGTCTTGACTGTAATGTTCGCATTGACTTCTGCACATGGAATCAAAGAGTATAGCTATCCATCCATAAATGCTCCCATGTAATAATGCAGTGAGATACCTCCGGTATCTCTGGAACTAACACCGCAGCAGCCGTATAAATACTAGCCTTCTGTAAGTGGCATTCTGTCACTGAGTCTTGCACTGCTAGATGGTGGTAGTCAGCCAGGAGGACGAACCTCACGCTGCTTGAATCATTCAAATGTAGTCCATCAAACCAATTTCATTTTCAATATCTTTTATGCACTACCGAGTTCAGGCAAGTAAATGGTGTTTTGTGGACAGCAAATGCAATACAGTAAATTTACATTAAAGAAGTACATCGGCTAGGTGCAATGATATTTGATGCAAAAACCGACAGTCGTGAACAGAGGACGCTGTTTTGTTGCACGCTTCTTGCGACGTTTTCACGTCACATACTGTACTTCGCATTTGTAATAACTCTGTATTATGATATGCCACAGTGGCAGCACTGCATTCCTTTTTATCTTCTGGTTTATCCACTTACAAATTCTGACATGATTTTACGTGGATTTCCTTCTCCACCTCTCACAGTACCAAGTTCAAGTTTCAAGTCTATTGTCATATACAGATAAAAGAGGAGCATCATTACCAGCAATAACATTCTTGGGTTCAGCTTAACTCAGATATTGCGCAGTAGAAGTAAATCTGGACAGCTGACTTAGCTGCACCATCAGAGTTTAGTTCTATGGCACCAACATCAGACAGTGGAAGGCGTGAACCACAGGGGACACCCTAGACGGGATGCCAGTCCATCAGAGGGCATAGGGCAGGGACTGCGATACCAGTTCCTCTATCTGCATGTGTGTGAAAAACAGGGTCCCCAGAGGAATCACACTCAAGTCAGAGAGGACATGCAAACTCCACACACACAGAGCAGGGGCACCATTGTATTGGTGGAGCGACTGAGCACTCCACCACCCAGCTACCACACACGATCACTGGTGTGAAAATGCCAGGCGTTAGCTGATGCTGAGTATGACCTCTGGAGTAAGATAGCTCTTTGGGAGCTGTATTCGGGCTTCATAGGCCGTATAAGATGTACACATTTCTGTCTGGCTGATTTCCCACGTGACTCCCTTCTGTATCTTTCTATAACCTGAAGGTTGCCGATTCCATCAGTAAAGCACCTAACCTCCCGCCGTTCAGCCGTCGAAACATCGCTCATATGCTGGTGACAGGCAAAGTAACAATCTGCATTACTATTAAATAATATCTGTTAGATTCTATTGACTATTGTATATGGAACCGTTATCCACCGGAATATCTAACGGAAAGTTGTTTAATAGTATGATTGTGGTAAGGAACAGCGTATGTGTTCAGGGGCGCCAAAGGTATCTGCGCAATAATAATTTATTATTATTATTAAAAGATTAATTATTCATATTTTATCATTGTTGTTATAGGAAGAAGAAGAAGAATTATTATTATTGTTATCATTATTAAAGGGGATATCTACTCTCTGTGCTAAATGCCACGACGTGATCGTGGCTTCAACTTAAAAATCTGGAAACACTTTCACGTTTCTTAAAATTCTTCACCTAGTGATAATCTTAAATATATTGTATATACAATGCAGCTCTTAAATAAGAGATTTCTCATTTTTATATGTAGCCTATGGATTTATTTAAGACGGAGTTATAAGTTACAGTTACCAACACCTGCGGATTCGAAGGATGCTATTCGTTTAAAAATGATTTTAAATACTATTGAAAAGTTGACTTACCGAAAAGCCAGCAAACGAAAAGGTCTGTAATGAGTGGCGCATTTTTATCCATAGCGACTTCAGCGGTGATCGGACTGGAGCAGGACGCATGGAATACGGCTGGGCAATAGCTGCATGCGGCGCAGCATGATTTATTCCACAGGCAGAGAAAAGACCATCCGTGCTGCCTGATTCACAGCCCAGTCTGTTTTCTCATATGTGCCACTTGTCCGAAGTCATTTAAAGTTCCATTATAACCATATTCAGCAATGAAATGTCTCATCCAACCGTTACCTCGATACAACGAAAGGACTGAGTGGATGCTGGGTTCGGCTACCAGTCCACCTCCTACAGCCTCCCGCGGGCGACGAAAGAGCCGTATGCCCCCCAAACTCGAACAAGGGGCTAAACAAGGAAGGAAATCACACGGGCAATGAAACAAAAAAGAAGACTGCAAAGACTCAGTTTCTGCTTTCTGTGGAATCTGAGCTATACATCCCGGAAAGCTTGCGAAGTATTGACATGCTGCTATTAAGCCGAAGGAAAGCCTCGTGATTTATCAATATCTTTTTATTTGCCAATTAAAAAAATAACACCACGTACAACAACTTCGCTTGCACAATATTCGTATATCATACTACAAAAATATCAGGTTCAGAAAGTACCAATCCAGACCAAGATTTTGTTTCCAACAACAAGTTGCGTGTTCTGTGAATGAGACACTTTAGGTTTGGATTTGTACCTTGTGAATATGAACTTTCCACCTCTAAAATTTATATACGATTTGTTAAATGTAGGCCAATTTATAATTCAAAATTTAATTTAAAAAAAGTCCCAGCAGACAAATCAAACGATGGTATTAAACGCGTGTTAACTGCCTAGTTATTTTAATATAGTTTCCGTATTAGAAACACAACGTTCTTAAATTATATCGGATAGTTCCCAAGATAAGATTCTGTGACGTACGTTTTGCAGCTCTCAGCTCAGCTTAAGATCATGATACCATTTCAGGATTGACCTGTGATGTGTAGCCTATAAATCACGTGTGTTCATAGCAAATCTGACTAGAAAAACATGCAAACATGAAAAGTGGTTAATAAGCAGATGTGGTGGAGACCGAGTATTTGTCATAAATTATTGTTGAAGCAATGTTTCCAAAATGCACTTTCTACTCCGAATACATTCAGATAGTTCTATATTTATTCATTGTTTCTGTTACGTTACACGAACATCCGAAAGAAATAATTTACGTCATAAATCCTCAATATGAAAATTCAGTTACGTGAACATAAAGATGAAAACTGGGAAAATGACACGCATCAACACATCTAAATATTTTAGGAAGCCACTCTGTTTCCTGCAGCAAGTTTAGGATAATGGGTATATGCGTACATGTGTCCACAAGTCATGTGATTAATTTTATTACATTGAATTTACACTTTATCAGAGTATTAATTTGGCCTTGTATATCTTAAATTGAATGAAGGCGTCCTCTTGTGGCAATGATGGGGAAATTACAGCGTTTCAAAGCGCCCGGTACAAATCTCCGAGCCGCTGTTTCCGGGGACCCTAAAAGCGGCGTACCAGTGGCGGCCCCATACAAACGTATGTTTATGTGTGCCGAATATTTGTGTTGTAATAAGCTGTTGTATATCTAAAAATGAGGTTTCGGGCTAAAATACTGGATGTGGGCTGTCTCAACAGTTTTACACGTGAGTATTATTTCTTTATTTATAATCTACTTGTTACAATTATTTGACAGACGGCGACTTTCCCTCTGTCTGCATCATGCAAGGATTCGTTTTTCTCAACTGTAAGAAGACATTTCATTATTAATGGAGCGAATTCATTTTATGGGCGTGGCCATTTTATGGACGGATTTGTAATGAATTATTAGTAACTTTACAACTAAACAGTTTGCCTGAAATGTGCATCACTCGTTATAGAAAGTAAGCAGTTATTGGTGGTAAACAAAACTTTAAACAAAATACCGTAATATTTCTGAAAGGTTTTGCTTGATTATTGCGCAAGTTGGTAATTTGTTGGCTGTTCTGTCTCTAGATATAGCGAGACATGTGGCTGAATGAGACGTTGTTTGCTCCACCACAGGTGTCGTTAATACCATCTCCAAACTGACCAAAACTTGCACCTTGCGGCTCACTGCTGACAACCTGTACTTCATGCTTTCTGACAAGGTAGCCAACGGGGGCGTCAGCATGTGGTGTGAGCTAGACCAGGTAATCTTACCGCGGTGCTTTTTCCACATAATCCACCGTTTTAATCTTCCAGCGGTTAATGGTGGTTTGGGCAATGAGTGATTCCTGTAAATAACTCCGCAGGGCAACTTTTTTGATGAATTCCAAATAGAGGGTGTGGCGTCGGATGCAAACGAAATATATCTCGAGCTTGTTCCGGAGAACCTTTCCCGTGCTCTCAGAACAGCACAGAATGCCAAGTCCCTGAAGGTGAAGCTGACAAAGAAACATTGTCCTTGTCTGACGCTGGCCGCTGAGTTGGTAAGGGCAGTAGATTGTCTGCGTCCCGCAAGCCTGTCGGGTCAGCAGTGCGGCGAATAGCGCCTCTAGTGTTCGCCCTGGATCGTCTCGCTAAATGAAGGGCAGAAGTGGCTCATTTTCTCTATTGTGTGCTATTGTCAGTCTCAAGCACTGGGCGTTTCATAGATATTTATAGATATGCTTTTGCTGTCTAAATTACAAATGTGAACGGTCTTGCTTAGTAACTGATCTTATAAGTAATCTGATAAGGCTTCATGGTGAATTAATTTCCTGTTTAACAAAAGCAGCCGGCTCTTTATTGGCCCTGCTTCTCTTTGTGTCATTTGGCATCAGATGACGTTGCTTTTGAGTTATGTTCACTGGCATAGAGAGCACACGGTTTCCAGGGCAACAGAATTCTGGCGCACAGCTTTTGCCGTCATGAAATGGTCCGTTTCCTCCCAAAGCCATCTCTGTCCAGCGTCAGCCGAGTTGTCACACACGACATTCCCGTGGATGTCATTCCCAGGAAACTCTGGCATGACTTCAGGGAACCCACTGTGCCGGACTTCGACGTGAGCGACACTTCCACATTTCCTTTGGTTGATAACCTTTCCATTTTGCCCTAATGCCGATTGTATTTGGATAACACAAACATTTTTATGATTACTCATTTGAAAAGGTCAGTATATACCTTCCTCCTCTGAAGACAATGAAGAATGTGATAGATAGGATGAAGAACCTGTCAAATTTTTTGGTGAGTGCTGTATAGACTTAAGCATTGTTCGTACAGTACCACTATTTAAAGACCACTTAAGGATTCCGTGACGGCTGTGTAATACATGCATGATAAAAATAAAATACTTAATCAGTAAAAGTGAATAGCCCATTGAATTTAGGCAGCAGCATTATACATCTAACATGTGGTCCCCCTAATCAATTGTAGTGTGTTGTCCCTTATATAGGTACTGGAAGCAAATCGAAGTGGGCAGATGAATCTGAAGATTGAGACAGACTTGGTGTCTGTCTCCACTCACTTCAGGGATCTGGGAAATCCTCCCTGGGGTGAGTCCAGATCCTTAAAAATGGGTCGCAGCAGAGAACGCCAGCCAATTTCACTCACTGGGGGGGAGGTGTTCCTCGAAGCAGGATTTCTACCTTAGCTGAGTTAACTTGTGATAGAAGTCTTGATTGTCTAATAGGAGTTTAAGTAAAGAGCATTCCTATTGGGCTGTCATGACTTTTGCCTTAATTTAACCCAGCTAACTGGGAAATTCTGCTTTGTGGAACACCTCCCTGGCTCATTTCTGTTGGTTTGTTTTCACGCATGTATGTGTGGCCTTGTCACATGGAGGGGGTCCTAATCAGCTCACACTGTCCCTGTCTCCTTAGATGACGGTGGGTCCCAGGGTGCCAGTCAGGACTTGGAGACCATGGCCCAAGCACGCGTGGACATCAAGAAGCTGCAGCAGTTTCTGATCAGCCAGCAGGTCAACCCCAGCAAAGCCATGTGTAGTAAGCGAATCTACCCAGCCATCCATCTTCTGAAACCGCTGGTCCTATTCAGGGTTGTGGGGGGTCTGGAGCCTATGGGCACAAGGCAGGGAACAACCCAGGCACACTCGCACACCATGCACTCACACCTATGGCCAATTTGGTAACTCCAGTCAGCCTCAACATGTTTTTGGACTGTGGGGGGGGGGAACGAGAGAACTTGAAGGAAACCCCATGATGACATGGGGAGGACATGCAAACTCCACACACATAGAGTCTGGGGCAGAGACTCAAACCCCAGTCCCAGTGGTATGAGGCCACAGTGCCTCCCCATTCCCAGAGGTGTGAGGCCACAGTGCTAACCACTGTACCACCGTGCCTCCCCATTCCCAGAGGTGCGAGGCCACAGTGCCTGACTTCTTTTCCTTTGCATTTTGCCCTCTCTGCTTCTTGTAATAGGCTCCAGGCCCCTGTCTGACCTCACAGATGCTCTTCTGGATGAATGGGCAAAAATTCCCACAGACACACTTCAAATTCTTGTGGAAAATCTTCCCAGAAGAGTGGCAGCTGTTACAGCTGCAAAGGGGGGACCAGCTCCTTACGGATGTCTATGGATTTAGAATGGGATGTTATAAGAGTTCCTGTGGGTGTAATGGCCAGGTGCCCCAATACTTTACTCCATGTACTTTATAATCTGACTGGACTTCCCGCATAATTTTAATCAGTGATGTGCGTGAGGTTCTGTCTTAACAGAACACTTTTATCCTTTACCCTTGTTCCCTAAACTGTCCTGCAGATATTGTGGACAAAAAGATGGTTCACTTCATCTGGCTACACGAGAACGCGTCCCTGCAGTACTTCATCCCAGCCATGGCGTGAGGAGGGGGGCTGTGTTCCAGATCTGCGTGAACAGAAATCCAGTGGATGTGAAGTGAGAGAGAGCGGATGTGCTTTCCATGTGAACCAGAGCCGGGATGAGGAGGACGGCCTGCTCTCCTTTGGTGATGCATGGTGGAGAAAAATCACATTGCTGGAATTCAGCCTCCAGTAGATGGCTGTATTTCAGAGTGGCCTGTGTTTAATACAGTCAACTGTATCACTCTGTCCATTTTAAAACTGCTCATTTAGAATATGAACAACTATATGAACATTCTATTAAATGTGTTTCTGGCGTTGGGTACTTATCTGATCTACAAAGTGTTTGTTGACAGTAGTTCAAGCATACCTTTTCTGTTAAAGGGTTTTTTGCTTTAGAATCACAGAAAGAGCTGCTTTGTGCGCTTAAATACTTTTTTGACAAGTGATTTCCACTTGTGAGTAGTGATGAAGCCATCTCATGTAACACCGCCACCTCCCGACGTAAGAGGGCGCACTAGCCCCTTTACACCCAACACTATAACTTTATTCATCTGATTATAATGTTATTTTTTATATATATTACGAAGATTACAGGTTTTCTGCATGACATCTCTACTTCCGATGGTTAACAAAGCTAGAGTGTGTCAGTCTCTTTGGTTCCGTATCGGTTCTTTATCTAGTCAGGTGAGATTAAGGACTGAAACTGGTCATAAACATATTTCAAACAGCAGCCGTTTCTATTGCATGGTTTGTGGTCCTTTCGGTTTAATCACGCTCGTCGCTTGAATGATGCATGAATTAATTCATTGTGAATGATTTTGTTTGGGAAAGGTTTTCGTGGCTGCTCCTCGGGGATTTTTCACCTTGCTCGGGACTCTGGAGGATACACAGAAACACTTGCGGGAGTAATTATGCTTTAATTAGTGAATTACATTATACCAATTTTCCAGCATGATTATCTTTGTCGTTATGACATTTTTCCCCCGGAGTAAATATACCCCAGGAAAAGGAAATGTAAATATTATGAATTATTATTGAATCTACAAATTTTACTTATATGTAATGAATATTAATAGGGAGGGAAAACTTATATGATGTACTACAACAATTACCATTTAAATGTCTTACAGTTCCATAAGTATATACTGAAAATATTTCTTGTATAGCATCTTATTTAAAGTCAACCATCTATCTTGTACTGATTTTTCAAGCTCGTAGCCAGAGACGAAACAACAACTTTGCTTTCACTGATTACTATGTAAACCGTTTCCCCCTTTATAGTGGCCAATAAGATTACGGCCATCGCACGGATAGCCAATCAGAGGTCACAACGTTGTTCGTGTTTCTAGTAAAGTGGCAATATGCGATTGGTGCGCTGCATGAGTTAAAAGCCAATGGGGCCGTGGCAAGTCAGTCAATCTCAAGTTTAACACCCTAAATTTAAACAAGGTATGTGGTCGTATTTGCGTTAAAAGGCTTAAGTCAATAATCTAAAGCCTATAACGAGGAGCAGCTAAAGTAAGGTAGCTGCGGTTGAAGGTGGTTGTTGGTGAGCTTGAACAGTCCCAACCCCCAGCGAACGCTGCGCTTTCCGCCGAGGCTGCACCAGCGGGGCATCAGCCGGACATTGAGCGTTTGGACGTCAAGTGCGCAGTGCAAGAAAATGAAAGGAAAGACTGCATTTCTGCTGATAGCTTTGCTGGGTGTTTCCCAGCTGCTGACGGTAACGCGGTGTGATGACGGTAAAGTATGCTTACATTTCTCTGCGCGTTGTTTTTACTGTCGGTATCGTGCGTGCGGTGCTTTGGCGAATAATCTCGGCCCAGGTGATCGCTGGCGAAATGCGTTTGATCGCGTTGCCTGCCCGTATTAACCGTAACTCTTCGGTAATTGCATCAATCGGAATGCATTTGGTGCGCTGGCAATTAAACGCCGTTCGCAGCTGCAAGGCCTGAGCACAAGGTTACAGCTTTTACGTGTGTTGCAGATGAAGATGCAGAAGAGATTGACAGTGACGACGAGAGTGATGATGATGATGATGA
>JABFEB020000122.1:2827-15980 GCA_019775895.2 Stomatorhinus ivindoensis
TTCGCATAGCACCAAGACAGGGAGAGCACTGCGTCGCCCAACAAAATACAACCTAAGCTTTAAATAAACCTAACCTTTGACTAGCCCATCAATGCATTAAAAAAACATGAGGCAGGAAAGAATAGTGTTTAGAAAGCCTAAAACTCTAATGGGACCAGTGGATTGAGGTTGCAACCCCCAATATGATCCGACCAATCAGATTACTGAAAGGTCGCTGACCCACAAGAGAACCCATACAAGAATAACTGGGGGTGAAAAAAAACAGCCATCCATCAATTTTCAATAACTTCTCATCCTGCAGGGTCAAGAGGAGCTTGGAGCCAATCCCAGGAAACAGAGGGATATTTCTTAGCTTAGCCTCTAGCCACATATTTCCCAGGAGGCATTGCACACAGATCCTAAAGTCTCGGCCAAGCAGAAGGTAGAGGCCACCGACAGGCTATCTACTGAAACCAAATTACAGACATCTCCTCACTTGCTTTCTTGGCGCAACGGATTCAGAGGGGCTCCGGAAGAGCCGCGGCCTTCTGAATGCGACGAAGGATGCGAATAAGCTACTGTTGCTTGGCGAGCGCGTCGCCGTGATTTTCCAGCCGCCCTAGAGACTCTCGCTCTCAGGCAAACACGCATTTTAATATCACCACCATCCCAGTTAATCGCGAGTGACAGAGAGAGAGCATTCATCGGCCTCCGAAGCAGAATCACTGCTCATTCCAGACGGATTACAAAGTTAAATAACTATCCCTTTACATAGTATTATCTTAAGTCAATGAGCAAAAACTTCACAGTAAATATTACAGAAATTAACAGATAGCTAAAATACAGATTTACACCAGAAAATAACTCCTTCATGAAGTAAGCCGTTTGCTACAGCTACAGGGATATGAAAGCAGATGAAGTTCACTTTTCTCAGTTACTGCTTCGTAGGTGCGTGACCTTCCTGACCCCCGCACCCCCACACATCATGATTT
Organism: Stomatorhinus ivindoensis; assembly: GCA_019775895.2. Taxonomy (NCBI): domain Eukaryota; kingdom Metazoa; phylum Chordata; class Actinopteri; order Osteoglossiformes; family Mormyridae; genus Stomatorhinus; species Stomatorhinus ivindoensis. The sequence goes on from JABFEB020000122.1 coordinate 3,799, forward strand.
ATATGCTCATTCTCTCCCGTGCTCTAAACATCTCACGCGAAAATCAATGACTGGGCACAGGAAGAACACAGCATAAGGAAACGCCGCGTGATTCTGCAGCGCTTGCAGTTCATTCACGCCCACAGGCGGAATATCGGAAAGGCGTGACCTCAGGAGCGCACGGTTTTTATTTTTGTGTGTGTTTTTTTTTTTCGTGTAGGATGGAGACCAAACCTGCTGCCGCAGGGACCACGTGACGCACGCTGATCCGAGTTGGCTCCGGGCTCAGAAGGTCCACCTGTGCCCCTCGTGCAGATTCAGCCACACGTTCAGTCAGCGAGAGCAACCCACACCCAACCATATCCTGATGCATCCATCACGCTATCACCATACTACTACCGCCAAAATCCTACCTTTCCGGTTTTTAGAAAAATCACAAACCGGGCATTAATCTGTCTCATAGTGCAAAAATCACTCAATTTCTTATGTCGTGCCAAAAATAAACAGCGCCAGCACAAAATCACTGAGTGCACCTGAAATCAGTGAGCGCCCGTGATCCCCAGAACCACACAGCAGTGAGGGACTGACTGGCTTCCACCTGTGGGTGCAGATTATTAATCTGAGGGTACATAGCAACCTTAGGGACCCTTATAAACCCCACCACCTGGAAACAAATACAAGGGATTTATTATTAACTAGCAGATGAGTGGATGCTCAGTCACAGGAACTGGCTGAGAACAGTTAATACCAGCGCTGTGCACAGGCAACGCACAGCACAGCCGAGGACCCAGCACCGGCCAGGAAAACACACACTGCCTCCAGATCGCATGACGGGCTAATAGGCCGTGACGCCCGGCCTTTAATTATAGCCGGCCGTCTCCCGAATGGCGACCGTCCTTCAGAAATACAAGGCATTAGCCGGCAGTCGCTATTTCCGTAATTCAATTGAGTCGGCGAGGCTTTGTGGCTGCCCAGGCCCCGCCTTCTCTCACGTCGGGCAGCCAATGGAGAGCTTCTGCGTTTAATAGGGTGGGGGCAGCTGTGACAGCCAGAGGGCAGCGCATCAGCCCGACGACTGGGTGCTCAGGAGCATCCGCCATGTTTATTGTCTCTGGAGCTGCGGAGTATAGATAAAGGCAGCAGACGGAGCTGGGCCGGGGGGAAGGGGGGTGGACAAGCTTTTCTGAAGACTGACCAGTTAGGAGAAGGAAGAATAAAGGACATTTGATTCAGTGGGCAGGAAAAAACATGGGGGGGGGTTAGAAAATCCCCCTTATACATTCAGGAAGTGTAGATGATGTCTGAAGCATCTCATACGCGGCATGTGATCAGAAGCATTCTCCTGCCTTGCCATTCATTTCTGCCACATACAGTCCAGGTAACACAGAGACACACGGAATAAAATACACATATGGTGACTGAAGGTGAAAGACACTTCTGAGGGAGGAAAAAACATCACAGAAATCTGGCAAATCTCCTACATGACACACGCAGGACTGAAGGCACCTTTCGGGCTATTTTCTGCATGTTTTCTTCATTACACGCTTCCCTCCCCCAGCCCGCAGCCCCGTGAAGACTCTGTCGTTCTGAAATGCCCCGTGCTCTGCCCAGAGAGGGCTGCTGTGTGTGTGATTAGCACAATAAAGACGGTGTCCCGGTATGGGGGCCACGCAGCAGAGGAAGCATCTCAGTCTGACTGACTGGGGAGAGGCGTAAAAGCGCGGCTCATTTCATGCGCACAGGGTCGGCGAGAGACGGCGGGGGGGGGCGGCTGCTTCTCTACGATGCAGGAGTCGGGCTTTTAGCTAGAAGCTGATTGCAGAAGCCCTGAGAGAGCGAGCCCGGCCTGGCCGGCCTTGGGGGGTCCGATGTCTTAAAGCCCCCCAGATCTCTGGAGGGGCCGCAGGTCTCTCCAAAGAGCTTTACGCAAATCCAATGCCGAACACCTGAGGACACACTTGTATACGTGCATGTCGGCTGCATAAACGACAGACACTAACTGCTAAGACTAGCTAAGCTTTTCTAGTTAACAGTTAACCACATATGATTTGACAATGTATTATTTGCCAGGAGAAGAAAGCAGTTATGGGAAAGTGGATGGATGGATGGATGATTTGCCACAGTACTGAGGAACCTAACCAGCAACTCCATCATGTTCTAAGCATTAAACAAACCCAAAGGTAGCTCTCTCAGAAGAGGAACACTCTCTGTTTTGATGTGCGCTGTTGTTTTCATAATACCGTCACAGATAAAGACGTCCCGCGGACAAACGGATCCCACCCACATAAAAAGCATGGCCGGCTCCCCTCGCTCCCGCGCTCAGGGCAGATCTGACTGAGGAGAACCACTCTGTCCAACCTCAGGGCTCCAAACACACTCTACGGATGCCATACAGCATCACCTGCCGCCCACCCCGCTCGCAATACCATGCGCACACTGGCATCTTCCGATAACTCAGTCGTCACTGAAACTTTCTGCACTTCTGTAACATTTTGCCGAGTGTTAACTTCGTTTCCGATCAAAATTGAACCATAGATACATATAACGCGCAATTCAATGCAATTCAAGAAAAAGTCATTGCCAGTACTTCACGTTCGTAACGACTGCCCAGTAACAGTAACCTCCCACTCCCTTCTTCTGCACTATCCTTCCTTACCTGAGGTACCGAAGGGGTTCATTGGGCTCGGAGTCTGGATCATTGGAGCTGTGGTTCATATCGCAGATCTGCAACAGCTTAGGATAGTTCTGAGCAAAGGCTTTTAGGCACGGCAGAGAATAGCGAGTCCCGGCGTAATGCCCTTCCTGCGTTTTACACTCTTCCTGCGTTTTACGTTCAAAGCCCTGCTTTCTCTCTCTCTCTCCCTCTCTGCCGGTCTGTGCTGGCTTGCTCTCCAGTAGAAGTACCTCTGTGTGTGTGTGTGTGCGTGAGAGAGAGAGCATGTGTGTATGAGCCTTCACAGCCAGCAAAGCTGACCAATTAAGAATCAGGAGGATCTGGTGCGAGCAAGCTGATTGGCCAAGAGCACCATGCACAATTTGGTCCACAGCAGCCTGTAGGAGCAGAAAAGGGAAAACCTGAGGAAACTGGAGAGCAGCTTGCTGGCACTGAGAAACCACTAATAGTAAATATTATTATTACTATTATTATTATTTTTTTTTTTATAATAATAATAATAATAATACTTCTCATCCTGAAGCTAAACTACTTACAATATTTGAGAAATAATGCCAAAACAAACATATAAATCAATAATTTAGATACTTTGTAAAATTGAGGTGCTCAGGCAAATGTTGAAAGGTAGATTGTCTAAGTGCTACATTTGCTACACACTGGCTCAATAAAAAATACAAAACATACACAAGACTAACTGGTGGTATTATATATGGGGGGATTCCCCATATTTAATGCTTTGGTGCAATGAAAGGAGAATCTCATTCCATGCAATAATACCACATGCATTACTCAAATGTACAGCTAAAGACCAGGTATCCCACAATTCTGTTTTCCTCTTCCGTCCGTTTATCAAAAGAAATCTCTCTCGAGCTGAAACTCGGGCTGTCAGGTGGGATACATGGAAAGCCTGTCAAACAGAGGGCAGTCGTTCACACTAGAGAAATTTGGGAGTCAGTAAGTGAGCAGGACAGAGTGGCCCTGGATCTGAGGACAAAGCCATAAATTCGTCCAAAAACAACATCACTTATAGGGATGACCTGAGCAAAATACCCCACCCGCAATGAAATAAAACAAATATTTTGAAACAATCATTTTTGTACCGTGTACTGAAATATAAAAGAAAGATGTGTTTGCACTCTCCCATCTCCTAATGGAAATGTACCCATCACTGCCTGCCACCTAGTGGTCACTTGATGTAATGCCAATGTCACCTTGTATATAAAAGAGGTTTGCGAGGGCACCAAAATGCAGAAAAAAAATTGATCCACTGACAACTTTACAGAAGTTTCTTTTTACCAGTGGGGGAGAAAAGACATTTTATCTCAAAGAAATGATAATTACAGTATGCCGGCTTAAAACAGCATGAAACCAAAGAGTGAAGGAGATTCTTCAGGACATTTTTATACTAGAAGAATTAACACACTTTTCCTTCTTTTTTGCCACCATTGAAAACTAAATTATTAAAGGCATTTACTGTGGTGGCAAACAAATGTTGAAATATTGCTACCTAATAAGGAAGCATTTAAAGCTATTATTCTGTATTGTTCTACTTCTGCAAATTTTAGTGATTTTGGTTAAAATATTCCCATAACCCACAACCTTGAACCGGGTGAGTTCAAAGATGGATGAACGGATGGATGGATATTCCATCAAGTAGCAGGTTATAACTGGTGGTCTCAGTAACACCAGTAATTACAGTGCGAAGATCCTCAGTATACACTGCCCACTGATTTGTTGGATGGCTAGAACACTGCTTCAGTTCCCAATATTCTCCTCAGGCATCCAGCCATTCCACATATACATTGGAATTTCACCACCAGTTCAATGAATTAATTTAACTAGTTAAACAATTCAATGAGGCATTGATTAGCCAAATATAGCATGCTAATGGTTGAGTTAAAATACATCTAAGCACTTATGCAAGTTGCTCCAGCTAAGGGCGTCTGCCAAATGGTGTAAATGTAAATATATGCATTGAATGATTGCTGCAAATACTACGGTGACTTTGAGAGAGGTTTAGAAATGGCTGACAAACTTTGACAAACATGATAGTTTTACACCAGCATTTAAACAATTCTCTTTTGACTGCCTAAGACTTTTGCATAGTACTGCATATAACTGTCACAAGTCATAAGGCCCATTTTTAACTAGACAAGGAACATACACGATGTTCAGAAATAGCTTTTTACCGATTTTGTCCACGGAACATTTCTCGTCCTGTATTGTGTAATAGGCACACAAAAATATTCGTGTTAATTTTAAAAATGCATTTTAAAAACATGTTGCGGGTGAAACATGAATCATTTTCATATAATGTCAGGCCACGTCATAACCGGTGGGATAATGTTCGGGTAATGTTACTTCAAGGTTCCCACGCGATTTAAGTTAGCCATACTAAGGATGAATTTTAATTTAAAAATAAACTAATCGCTCATTTAAATTAATAGCAGAAAATGTGAGAAAGCTGATGGAGAATAAAAGAAAACGTGCAAAATATGCACGGTGTTGCCTAGCAACACACCGACGATGATTCCAAACTCGAGCAGTGCAACGTCATACGACTGAGTATTATTTCACGTCAGTGTCTCAATCAACAGAACAGCTTAATTGCCTTCTGAAATAGTTTATGCAATGAATCATAAAAATACGTCTACATCGAACTGTGAGGCACTTCATCAGTTGATGTTTCCTTTGAAATCGTACTCTAACAACATTCTTATCACATATGCAGGACAAATTAAGGTCTAGCTAAAGGTATTAATGCAACTAATTGCAGCGCTTTTGGGGCGTAGTCTGGGGAGGGAAATCAGCTATATATTTACAACGGTCAAGAAAGTGCAAACAGACAAAGATGTAGGAGAAACGGGGGCCACTGATCAGATACAACACTGGGGGAGGGAAGGTCCCCGGAAATAAAACCTGCCGATTCGTACAAGTAAACAGTTCGGGATCAAAACCCTGCGGCTTGGCCAGAACCTTTCTAACCGGGCAGCTGAGGATTTGGGGGAAAGTCTAAACTGCCAACATCGTACAGGTCTATGGATCAATGGAATTCAAAAGTTGATGGAATTCGGTGTCTTGCTTCAGCAAATATACAGCCAAATATACAGCATGTCCCAGACCAAGGATCTACTGCCACCCAGTGGCGGGTCCCGGCAAGGACAGTATGGGCAATTTCCCAGGGTAGTGTCTTATGATGCGTTGTCCTCCCTCCACTGGATGGATTTGATTTATGCTCCCCAGCAAAAATATACATCACAACTAAATTGATGTCTATTACCTTTCAAAAGTGCACCCATTTTTAATAAGATCAGTTTGCAGAGATCTTTACTGGTAGCATGTACGGCCCCAGTGGGAGCCTATCCTGAGGTTTTGAAAACTGTCGGAATATAATACTCATTGGCATTTACGTTTGCCGATTTACGGTTTCTTGCTACAGCAGAACTGACACTGAAATTTATATCCGAGAAGTTCTTGTATAGTAGTTACTGATTAGATCCCTCAGCAAAAAGCACTGCATGAGTGACATGCGAGTGGCCACAATTACTATGAAAACAAGGTGACTTACAAAATATTCGTTCCCTTTCTCTTAAAACTTCTGGCTTAATAAAATGGCAAGTTATGGTGTAGTTCAAGTTACAAATTCAGAATATTTATGCAGAAAAACACGCTGTGACCCTCTCTCACAAGGGGACATGAGATGAAGTGCATTTTAAATGCGAAAAAAAAAATCTAATTTTAAAATTGTGATAAAATTGCTGCGTGGGAACCCACCCACTCCATTTGGCAAAAATTGGGCCGTGACAGACATTCATTTCAGAGGTTACGTGCTTCGGATCTTCCAATTCCAGTCCTGCTCAAACAGTGGTGCAGACTGGCTGTCCAGGACCGAAAGTAGGGCACCCTGGTCCAATACTAGGTCTTTTATCAATGAAGCGTTTCACTTCTGCCATGTGACAACAAGTCAACCAATCAGACAAGCATCAAGCTTGTATCTGCCCATCTGAATAGTTTTATCATGGCTTAATACAATGACAAAAATCAAGAAAAGCAATGAAATAATGGACCAAGATTGACAGAAAACAAAGGGGTTAAAATTAGTTTATTACTTCGATAGAGCGAGGGGTGGGGGGACAAATTGAAACATTACTTAATCCTTACGGAGGAGGGTGCAATGCTGTGTGCAGTGCTAGCACCCCAAGGAAATGGAATGGTGCGAGATGGTGGCAGACAATGCCCCACGGGGGGGGGGGGGGGCACATTTCCACACAGCTTAAAGAATGTACAAAAGAATGAATGGAATTGAAGTAAAACAGCAACCAAGTGAGCAGAGAAACCCCAAACACCATCCCACAACTGAGGGCACTGCCAGACTAAATCAAATCGTTTTAAAAGCTGGACATTTTTTTTCCCTTTTTCTTTTTTTTCCTTTTTTTTTTAAATAAAGCAGGAACACAAATCCAAATCAAAAGCAAAGCTGCACGCGGACAAAATGTGCAACCTTAAAAATCTACGCCTCGTTTTATTTTCGTTTATGCTTAAGATGAAAAGCAAGTTAATTCAAGGGTCTGCGTGAACGAACGCGGTCGCAGGCGGAGCTCAGGGAAGAGCGCGAGCGACTCCGGCGACACACCCACGCGCCGCCCAAGCGATGCCCTGCATCTCAAGGAGCCCCTCCAGCCACCCACCCATGGCAATATATTAAACACCAATGGTCAGTGCGGGCTAGGAGGTCACTTCCAGATGACGCGCAGAACCAGGGATGCCATGTGCAGAAACATCATCAGTTTGAGACGACTCACCAGGGTCCACAGAGCTACATTCCAAATAGTGTCCATTAGTCTTTTCTTCAAGTATAACGGGAGCAGAGGAGCCACTGGAAAAACAAAATTAACTGAGGCCAGAAATTCAGTCGTCATGTTCAACATGCACACCCTCAGATCACCTGATATGGGAGGAGTTAAAAAAATGTTGCCCCACCCCCTTTCAGCTTTAGCATCCAATCACTGAGCTGAAAAAGAGCAGAATACCTAGCATGGATGATGTTTCAGATATTACCTTCCTGTTGTCCTAATCTAGATACAAAAATTAAAAAAATCACTGGGAAATGAAGCAAATGTGAAGTAGCCCCATCAACTGTCGGAAATTCTGTAATAAAACCTTTCAATGATACAGCTTTCCGAGACAGGAAAGAACAAAACCTACTAATTTCACAGAAGGGAGGGGCGGGGGGACTGTAACTCAGTCACATACAATAATCTCAGAAAATAAACAAGAATCCTCCCCAGTTCTGTGTGATGTCAATTTAACATGAGGCAGCACATTTGTTGATACTTTTCCCCCCCTCCATTTAATATACATTTGTTTTTGCAAAGCTGAAGCAGTCTAGCATTCTGATGAGTCCACTAAAACCCAGCCGAAATCCCCACCATCCTATTCGCATTCCTGCCACCGGAGGCCACTCTATTGTCAGAGGATCCCGGTCCGTCCGTCTGGGCGGGCGACGTGTGACCCAAAGCGAGTCGTTCCCACCGTGTGCCACTCGGTTGGCCGATTAAGCTCCCGAAGGATGGCGGGGGAAGCGGCGAGGTCGCAAAAATATGCCCGCAGATGGTCACGGCCAACAAAGGGAAATTTCACGAGGTCCATCTCCTCTAATCAATTTTCCTTTGAATAAAACATCCCAAGAGTCCAGGATCAAGGATGACTGTCTCATACAACTTTGCAACATTCCACTTGGAGACTGGTGTCATGGCGGGTAAGGTACAGAGGAAGGAGTCAATTTATTGGTCGACAGTTCTCTGTCCCAGGCTTGTAACCGGGGGTTGTAGATTGTTATGTTGGTAATGATGATAGCTGCTATTATTTTCATTAATAAGGAGCATTTGCATTATTTCCACGTGTTCGCTGTCTGGGAGATCGGGCGAGAGGGGATCATGTCCAGGAGATACTCGCGATGACGATCCACGGCGGAAGCGCTCTTGTGCACTTGTGAGAGGCTGGGGTTGACGTAGGCCATAGTCACTCCTGCAGAACAACAACAACCTCTCTCAGTGCCTCTGCAACCTCTCCCGCAAATGGCACAGGAAACCAACGACATGTGACCAGCTGAAAAACCACACAGAAATAGGGCAAGCAGATGTCAACCCAAATACAGCGGGTGGTCATGTGCGCAGGAACAGAACACCAGCCTTGGTTAGACAACGGGAGAATCCGATCTGTGGTCTCAGATGGAGCACACAAAAATGGACGACTATAGCCCAGGCTACGGTGTGAGGAGCCTTGAACACAAGAATGGTCTTTGATAGAGGACAACTGTGTGCTGCCACGAACTGGAGTGAGTGGAGTTATTCCCCGAAGGGTAATACATTCAGGGCACAGCAAATTAAACAGGCAGCGGCCTGGAGATGAAAGAAGCAGAGAAGCCTCCGTGTGGCTTAAAGTGGCCCGAGATAAAGGAGCTAAATGAATAAACACAATACAAAGAAATATAGAAAAAAAAAGTGAAAGTACAGGATTTGTTGGTATGACAATGTTTATATATCAAATACACAACTGCATCTTAGTTTGCATTCCGTACAACTTGCATCAATTTTACTGCAGCAAAAAAGAAAAAAAAAACTCTCGAAACTATTAAATTAATCGATTTCATTATGATACCATAAAAAAACATTTTAATTTGTGCACTCTAATACACTATATGGCCAAAAGTATGTGGACACCAGCTTTTCCCAACATCTTATTCTGAAACCAAGGATATTTAATATGAAGCTGGTCAGCCTACATTTACTATAATAGCCTGCACTCTTCTGGGAAGGCTTCCCGTTAGATTCTGGTGGGATTGCTGCCAATCAGGTTGGGTATAGATGAATTTGTGTGTCCTGCCACTGCAAGACTGATCTTGCTCCCAGACCTTTTGACTTTCCACAAGCTGACCTATACACCTGTGTCAGCAGTGGGTGTGGCCTAACTGGGTAATTCCTCTGATTGGTCAGGGTGTCGTCATACTTTTGGCCATACGTTGATCGGTGGCGGCCGGCCGGAGGATGGGATCTACCTTGGCTTGCGGGGCTCCGCTTCCTCCAGGCGTCGACGGCGGCGTTACGGCTGCTGCTGCCCTTTGCCCCAGCGTGCACAGCGTGCTTACCTGGCCTGCTGACCAGCGCGGCAGCGGTGACGGCGCTCTGGAGCTGCGCGGCCTGCGAGATGGAGTGGGGCACCGCTCGCCCCCCCACGGGCTGGGCGCTCCGGGAGAGCTGGCCGGGGCTCTGCCAAGGGATGAGGGTGCGTGTAAAATGCGGCCGGGCCGCCATGTCTACCTTCATTGGCTGTCGGTCGTACGCTGCAGCATCTACCCAGCATATGTCACCCCGCCCCATTTGTTAACCGTAAGATTCCCAGGGCAAAAAAAGTCACTCAGATATCAAAAAGCAAGAATAAACACACAAACTGACCAGCCACACACGGAATACCCGTGTCATTCTGCACTGCCTACACACCGCACACTTCATGTGACAAGCAGTGGAAGAGCCTCGACTACACCTAAACCTGCATTCCTTTACATTTGTTTAATCCATTCGGACACAGAAGCCAATAGATTTGCAGAAATACTCTGAAAGTGCTCCGGACACAAGCACGCTGTTGGCTAGCGCCAGTTCATTGGTCAGTTTTGTAAGTCATTAGTGCGTTTTGGAGAAATCAAGAGCGAAAAACTTACGGAGGGGTATCGAGTGACCACACCGAAAACGAGAAACAGGTTTTATGGGTACTGCGTACATAAAGACAGCAGCGTTCAGACCTCCTGGCCTTTTCACATTGCGAGAGCACAAAGTGGACTCAAGAATCACCAGCGCTGATACACCGACAGCCGTACGCGGGGACCTTCTAAACACAACCCTGCGTGATGAAGCAGGAAGGAGGTGCGTGAGACCGTGGGGGTGAAGAGTCACCTGTTTGATAGCGGAATGATGGCGGTTGATGGTGGACCCCCGGCTGGACTGCGGCTGCAGGGGGGAGGGCCGGCCCTGCTTCAGCTGCTGGGACACCAGGGTCTGCTGCTCCACCTTGATAGCGGGGAGCACCGGGGCCGTCTTGGCGGCGGGGGAGGCGGAGAGGGTCTGCTGCATGATGCGCTGCTCGATCTCCTGCTCCTGCTGCAGCGCCTTCACGAAGGCCGCCTTCAGCCGGTTGGTGTGCTCCGCCTTCAGCACCTTCTTCTGATTGGACGTCGTGCACTGCTCGCACATGACCGTGCCGCCCTTGTCTTGCCTCCAGCGAGATGTGAAGTCAGTCTTGCACTGGGCACAGGCGAAGGGCTCTTTGGGGCCGGGGGCCGTGGCTGTGACCGGAGAGACCTGCAGCTTCCCTGTTTGATAGAACGCAGATCTCAAATCCGGAGCAGCATGGAAACGCTCATCATTGCACTCCCACCCAGGTGGGCGTCCACCTACGCACCCTTGGCAACCGTGTCCAGAAGGTTCTGCACCACCTCTTCCAGGCCCACCAGGTAGATGAACTCGTTGTTAGCGGCCGACGGCAGGAAGTTGAGGTCGGGTGAGGGTGGCTTGGGTGGCGGGATCTCCAACAGGGTCTTCTCCAGCTGCTTGCGTAGCGCCAGCTTGGCGGCCGCCTGTCGGCTGGCAGGAGAGTCATTCAGACCGACCGCCGTCACGCTATTGGCCAGGCCGGACTGCGACGTCATTGAAGAGCCTTTAAGGTTGGTCGGGGAGGCCTGTGACCAGAGAGAACATTCTAGAACACACCGACCACGTGTCTCATTGGCAGCTCACTATGTGTCACAACGATAAATTTACTCTCGAAGTTCGCCCGGGCTGACCATTGGTCAGACGGCTCCCGTCAGAGCCAGCCAGCCCACGGCACGACGACTAGTGCAAAGCCAGAATCAGCATTTTCCCCCAGAGCCTCAGTAAGTCAGCTTCTTTATCAGCCGTCAAAAACATTGCCACTAATGCCTGCCATTTTAAATGATTACCAATTTACCAGACAGGAAGGAAGCGCAGACAAACATTTGGCTTCACACACACATACACAGAGCTTCTCAGCATTTCACACTCCGCAAAAATAGTGTGATATTTACACGGTACACTTCGGGTAAATATCCCTACCTGTGTTACACACGAATCTAAAAGGTTAGTTTTCTCAGCATTATGCTGGTACACGCATCAAAACAGCATGCGATGTTTTAAATTATTTTTCCAGGAAACTTCTGGCCCAGACACCCTAGTGCTGAATCTCACTTCACGCTGCCAGACATAATAACACAGCGGATGTGTATCCACTCCAAGGACAGATATAACAGCTAGCTTTGTGCTTCAGAGAGAAAAGTAATTAGATATTATCTACCCTAATATTTATAATCTGTTTACGTGGATATCAATAGCCTCTGTAACCAGGAGACAACTGTGAAATACACTGAAAATTCATGCATTTTTACTTCTAGAATATTGCGGATTTGGAGGAAATAGTCATACTATATACAACCCAGCTTTTGATACCTTTGAAGAGTGAA
>JABFEB020000122.1:67591-78593 GCA_019775895.2 Stomatorhinus ivindoensis
GACACCCTGGATGGGATACCAGTCCATCTCAGGGCACAAGGCGGGGGACACCCTGGATGGGATACCAGTCAATCTCAGGGCACAAGGCGGGGGACACCCTGGATGGGATACCAGTCAATCTCAGGGCACAAGGCGGGGGACACCCTGGATGGGATACCAGTCAATCTCAGGACACACTATGAGCAGTTTAGAGCCGCAAAGCCAGCTGCCTGCATGTCTTTGGACAGCAGGATGAGCTCAGAGCACCCAGAGGAAAGCACAGGGATGTACAAACATCACACTTAGATCAGGGGAAAGATTTAATTCGTATTCTTGGAGGCAAGGTCGGATTTATCCAGGGGCTAATTCTAAGGCACATCAAAATTTTGCCCTGTTTGTTACAGCAGCATTTTGGGTTGTAGGTGAGAGGCAACAATGCCACACAAAAACAAGGTAATTTGACTTAATTTTGAAATGCTGATTCTCTGCATATAATGCCATCTGACTGGCGATTCTTAACACTGATTGTGAGAACGAATTCCTTTCAGTCTTTAAACACTATCCACAGACACAGCACTGAAATAATTGTATTAGTCTTGAGGACTGCTTGCCACTGAGCACGCGGCGCATGCAATATTAAATTGAAAACTATGATGGTTAAGCAGTGGTCACAATTTTCCTCTATATGTCCTTGAGATCAATTAAAAATCTTCCTGCTTCGTTACCATGCTAAAGCTGTAATGGGCTGATGACACGTGTGGCTTGTGATTGTAGATTGGTGCGAATTGTTTACCTGGAGATACATCAAGAGGACGTTTGTATTGCTCCCCCGTTTCATATCAAGCTGGCTTGTCCTTTGAAGCACTTGGCTGTGAATTGATCTGAGTCCCAGACTGTGGGTGCTGATGCGTTTTTGGTTCAGAGCCGCAGATCTTACGAGCTTGTTTATTAGGGCCTCGGGGATGTGTTAGACGGCTGTAGTACGCTGCTGTAAATGATGCGGGTCCCACCTTCGCTGAGGTACATGTGAGATTGTCTGTCTCAGAAACATAGTGAAGCTAGAATTCAAAGAGTCTGCCCAGGTAAAGTACCTTCTCTTGCTTTTTTGCATGAATTCCTTGAGAACAAAGGAGCAGGTCTACTATACTTTCACTCATTGTAATATATTCTCCATATAGCCACATACTGACTCTCTGCGGTCCTGAAGAGTCAAAAGGAGAGGGAGCGTGATGATATCTTAATCATATCAAATGCAAAAATCTCATGGTTTTAATTTAGTGTTACAATTTTCATGTTGTCTGAAATATGTAGAATCATATTAATAACGACCCGCCAGTGATGGCTTTAGATGATGTTCAGCACCACGGACAGTTCATACGCTCCTTCGTCAAATGACAGCTTTATTTCGAAGTTCTGATAGAACTTCGCATCGTATATGAGCCATCAGTCACGTTTGCGTGTAGTTCGGGGTGAAAATATATGACTCTGGACATGTGTGAGCTCATCTTCTGAAATGACGAAAATTAAAGAAAATCTATCAAACCTCGTGTAATACTGAGAGTAAATGGTAATACGGATTGAAATTATATTAAATTATTGAGTCACATTAATGCCCTGCAGCAGCGGAATGTAAAATCTCAATGGGGGTAATTATGGTTGGTGTGGGCAGGGATTGTGTGTCAGGAGGGATCCTCTCTATTGACTGTTTTAAACCGCAGCAAGACATATCCGCCTTGGCAGTCGCAATATATTAATCTCTTGGACATAATTAGTCACATATTTGAGACAATGCCAAGCGCTAATTTATTAAATATACAATAAAATTCCCCAGTCACAAAAAGATGCAGACAAAGAGAACTGGGCGGTACAAAGAGTCAAGTTTTGATTACCAAGATGCTATAACGCAACCCTAAAAACGCCGGTAAATGCCTGTTTGCTTTTTAGGTACATTGGGAGTAACATGATTAATTATGCGTACAGAATCTGTCATGTTACACGGGATTCCTTCATAAGTTAAAAAGCTGTGATGTTTTAGCGGGCCGAACAACCTTAACGATTATTGCAATCGTTTTATGACTCACAATGTTATCTTATTGTAAGCCTACGGTAACACATTGTCTAATTGAGCAAAACCGACAAAAGATTAAACATTTCGTTCAGTCGCATCTATCCAGAGTTAAAAACTTTTCATTTTAACCAATTTGAGTAGTTTAATGAAGATAAATTATACAACATACACGCACAGAAATGCAAGAAGCAAATTATAAATCGTTTTTTCCCTCTCATTTTATTTTCCCCCAATATGTCAAAGTTAATGTAGCTTAAGTTATACAGAAAAACGTTTGTGTCCTTACTGATTTCACAATGTGTTACTTCTCGACGCGTTTATGTCATGTAATATTCCCTGTAGGCCCATACCCATAGCCTCGAAGTTGTTTCAAAATTACTTAAATGCGATTTGTCCTTTTCACCTTTATTACTGAAATGACGCGATTGCAAAATTATGATTAATTAATTACACCTGAAGGCCGATTTAAGAAATAGGGCGACTAAGGAGAAAATCGGGGCTGCCTTTGCCCTCCCCCGGCTGCACATACCCTATTTCCCAGCCCCTCCGCGGTCTCCCCCCATTAGAATAGATGGACTCTGCAGAGAGCAGCCGACTCACCAGGTCCCTTTTGTTCAGTATCGCTTTGCTGCTCGGGACGTGAACATCGCCGCTCTCCTTTCTCTTTTATATATACATATACATACATATATATATATATATTGTCCACTGGATGAGATATAGTCTTGTCCTGAGAATCATTTACGCGCCGGAGATTTCGACTTTTGATGCGGTCGCTTTTCAAAAAAACGCCCCACTCTCCGCTTCGATCGGGTTTTCTGAAACCTCTTGGCATGTGAACAAACTCTGGCAATGAAACTCATCGTCTAATGGTTGGCATCGGCGGCTGTGCCACACGGACGTTACCGGAGCACCTGCACTGAACGAGATCAGCTCTCACTAGGACAAGACCGACTATACATTCCTGAAGACCCCAAAGGTGAAAGCGATGGCGTGTATATTTAAATATGTCACTAGAATATTATAGTCGGTGTTTAACACCTTGCTTTTTATTTATAATTGTCAAATGTACTATGTTTATTAGTAACTGATGCTCGTCTAATGCACCGAGCGCATCGGTAAAGAATATATAGGATCGAAAACAAAGGAAAGCTGTCAGCATTTAGAAACCCTGCATTTGCATTAATATTAATGTATGGACAGCGAGTATTTCAACATCTGAAGTTAGATATGTACAAGATATATATGTTTTTGGTTTTGTGGTTTTTGAAAGCGAAACACAGGTTGCATTTATTTCATGCCGGTATTTTGGGCTTTTACGGTGAACTGTTAAAAAGCCGGATCTGCTTTATCTCTCACTGTGGGGTTTTCGGTTGCCGTGTGTGAAACTCCAAATTTACAACTTATTGGTAATGCAGGAATGCGTCTTGGTTTGCTGTGGGCAGCAGTGCCAGCCATTTCCTGCAAAGCGGGTGAGTCAAGATGCTGCCGCTTTTGCGCCGCTTTTTAAACAACCGCCTATAGTCCCGAAGTGGCCGATAACGCTGCGCGTTTTAAGGATTCGCGTCTGTGCTGTAGTGGTGTGTTGGAAGAGAATGCGTGAATTATCTCAATCTCACTTTATGATTTGGCCTGAAATATGTGCCTGAATTGGAAAGTCGTTGTCTGCTAATGGAGTGTGGTTTTTAATGGTTTGTGTAAATCTGAGGAAATGCATCTTTACTGCCGGCTGCCCGGTTAGTTAGATTAAATGTGACACAGCTCAGGTGAACATGGACGAAAGTCCTATACATTTGAAGCAAAAGGATTAGTACAAGAGAGTGTGTATCTCGCTCCAGCTAAAATGAGCCATTCAGACCCGCAATTTTCAGTCTGTGAGTCTGCCTGAGACTTGCTGACACCAAACATGCCGTGGAGAATGACAGCCAGTCTCTCCTCTGAGAAATCACACTGTCACACATGCCTTCCGGTCTGTGTATATCTGTGAAAACCCAGGAGTCGCAGCTAATGCGAAAATCTATGGAAGTGTACGTGTTTTTATTTATTTTCTTTTTGTGCATTTGGTCCCATCGGTCAGACGTGTTTTAATATACATATGTGTGTAAATACTTCTGTTTTGAGACACACATGTGAATGAATGTGAGAGTGAACCGGAGAAAACCAGGTGGGGGTGTTTAGTTGCATGACAGACCCCGGGGAAATCCGTCACGGGGTTGTGGCTGCTGATTGCAAAATGCTGGGAACGTAGCGTGTGCCTGTGACCTGGGGGGCGGGTGGCTTCGCCTGAGTCCCCGTGCAGTTTTTGTGAAGTGGCTCAAGCTGAGCAGAAGGAGGCGGGCTCCGGACGTCCGTGCTCCGGTGGCTCCACCGGCACGCTCAGAGCTGTTTGGCACAGCCGAACGCCGGCACGGCTGTATAATTCATTGCATTTGTACAGCTTCGCTTTCCCCACCGGTTGATCAGTCATATGATTCTGCCAAAAAAATAAAAACTCCAGAGTCCAGCTCTGACCTGGGGGTTACACTAGATACTACGAACATGCACCTAGCTACCGTTTTAACTGATTATAATCCCTTTTTTGCACAAATTATCCTCACATATTCACATTTTCCCCCCTCCCATCAGTTACAGATACGCCACCCTCTTAACAGTTGCAGGAGCGTACCATTGTGGGCCGCGTTCCAGCGACGCTGAAAGACAAAGCGGCCGTGGCATCACGTGACAACGCCGGCCTTCCGCGTGCCTGGCTCCTCTCCACGGTTTCTCGGCGAGACTTTCTCGCTGTGCTGCTTGGCGCCTCGTTCAGTCAGCTAGCTGCAGAATGGCCTCAAACAGCCACGTTGTCTTAGATAAAGCAAATGTTTGAATATTAAGCTGCTTTAGGGCCATGTGTTAAATGAATAATTCGCATGCAGTGTATAATGAAAGTAAAATTAAGTCTAATGTGTTTTCTTTTCAATAAATTGCATAGGACAACAGAGTACATATAGGTCATAGTGTGGCCAGACTCTCCTCTTGCCCCCCCCCCCCCCCCTCCCGTTCCTAGGCGGAGCCTCAGGATTCCTGGCCTGTAAGCAGGGCTGATGGGGGGGGGGGGGGTGGTGTCATCGTCTTCCAAGTCCTCATGAAATGTTGACTGCACACAGTGTCGAAGGCTGATCCAATTAACCGGCGAAAAGCGGCCTGGCTGAGCTTTGGGTGCCGAGCCAGACCACTAGCGGAAGGGGGTGGGGAGGCGGGTAGGGCAATAAACTCACGGCTACGGCAGAGTACCGATATCGGCGGCCAGAACGGACACGCGCCAGTGGCTTTGCGGGTCGGCCGGCGGTAACCGAGCGTACACGGCGACGACCCGCTGTGCGAGCCCACAGCATATTATCACATCGCTCTCCCGGCTCTTGAATATTAATTGGTTTACAAAAAGAAAATGCATTATTCAGAAGCTGCTCCCCCACCATTAAATGCATAAATAAATAATGACATCTGGTAGCCGTTTTTCCCTGCTCCTTTTAAAGGAGGGGTGCGCAAAGGGTTAAGCCTGCAGCTGTTCCGCTGGCGGGATTCTGATTTTGTGGCTCGCTGGGGCCGCGGAGTCTCTCCGGGTCGACTTATATTTCGTAATACAGTTGCTCGTCTTTGTGTATCGTTCGAGCGAGCTAAGCTTTCACAGTTTTACAGCAAACTGTTAGGAGACGACTGAATGAAATTGCTGGGTAACCAGCCTACCGTTTCAGCCCGTTAATGTGTCTGAAGGACCCGGCGCTGTTTGCAGGCCTCTTCACGACTGGTACGCTTCCCCTCCTCATCTTCCCGGAGTCGGGAAGGAGTCACACATGAGGGTAACACGGCGCGGCGCAGCACAGATGGAAACAAAGAACGAGGTGGCAGGGGACAGGAGGCTGTCCCAACAAACAATGTGGGACCCCTGTTGGGGGCCTCTTCGCTGTATTTAGATTACGATAGCTGTTATTGGTTGATGGGTGGATGGGGGGCGTGGCAGCCAAAGATCCGCCCCTTCCAGCCTTTGTTGGCAGTATCCTCTGACACCTCTTGTCATGCTGGGCCTGGTCCACAATCTCCATGGCGGAGAGGGTCCACTGCTGCTCGATGCCAGCAGGAACTCGAGTGCACATTACCGGCAATAAGTCGAGGTCCTCAGGTCTGACATAAAACCCTTCAGTGAGTATTTATTAAAGCGCAGCTCTCAGAGCTGTCTGGTACAAATTAGAGGCACCAATCCTGTGTCTGTGGTTCGCTTGAGCCTGGGGATGAATCACACCGATTATTAAACAATGAAATTCATGAGTGCGGGTGCGGGTGGGGAGCTTTGTCAGTGTGATGTAGTTATTCCCACCCAAAATCTGGCAGACCGGGGCTGTGGCTTTCCTCAACGTGGGACCGGCGCCTTTGTGAAATCAGTCTCAGAGTGATTTCCCTTATCTGCTTATGTCGAGAGATATTAGTGCCTAATGGCGATCAGTCTCTGCTCTCCCGCATAATTCCAAAGTCGTGCCCATTAGCATGTTAATCAATGTTATTGAAGTTTACGTTTTTAGCTTTGGCCTCGGAGCAGATCCGTTAACAGAGCCGCAAATCCTGCAGACTGTCTTTGCCGTCTCCTTTGGAATTTGTATTTTTCGGATTTCCACTATCTTGGCTTGTTAATAATAAATCACCCGCTCCTCTTTTTTGCTTTGAAGCCTCCGTCGTATCCGTGCCAGAGGTCAGGCACGGATCGTTGCGTTTCGCATCCTGTCGACTGTGGTGGTTTTAACTGGTGCTCCCCCTACTGGTGGCCCTGGAGTTTGCTTCCTCAGATTCATTGAAGAGCCACTTGGTCAACAGATCAGAACGACCCTGGACACTGCAGGATCGTAGCAACACCCGAGGTCCCTTCCCACTAGGGATCATTCCAGGGGGCGGAGTCAGCCTCGCCCACCAGGGCAAATGGGACGATGTTGGGGGGAGGGGTTAGATTAATCAATGCACTGTTAAAACATATTGGAGTATGAGAAGCCTGGGTGGGTCACCGTCTGCTTTTCCATGATCTTTAATGGGCTTCTTCCATCTGACATTTTCAGTGAGTTTGCATTTAAAAGCAGGTCATCTAAGCAAGTCTTATTATAGGAAGCATTAGATTTGGCATAAACGCACACGATGTGAGAGTAAAAATAACAAAGGAATGCATTTTTTCGACGCAGTGCAATGTCCCATGTGTGGTTGTTACAAGAAACTCTTGCGCTAAAGAAATGCATTCTCTTTCTTGGCGTGTTAAATCATTTCAAAAAGAAAATGAACAGGAAAAAAAGGCATAGCTGATTCCCAAAGTACCCCACTACTCAATTATTTACACGCACGCAACGTATTTTAACCAGGTGCTGGTCACATGATCAATTTAAGGTATAGTGGGTAAGAACAGGTGCGGGTTTGTAGGATCCACTGTTTACTCTCCGTGCCTTTCAACAATTAGCGCCAACGCATAAACTCTGGATGCCAATTATCCTCGCCAACACAAATGGTTTTTCAATTCTGCGTGCTACATTAAGCCTAAACGGGCAGGGCTGCACCCAGTTGCCCTCTGTAATTAAATAGCGTGCCGTAAAATATCAAAAAGAAGAAGAAGTTTTTCGGAAAGAGAGCATATGGGGGGTTGACTCTCTTGCGTTAATTAGCGGCGCGGCATTTACTGAGAAGCGTGCCCCATCGTGGTTTTCGTATTGACATATTGAAGCCGCTCATCCCTCGATTAATTCCGGCCTTTTCCTTCCCACCTGCCCGGTGGCAGTCAGCACCGGGACGCCGTGACGACGGGAAGCAGCCTCTCGCCCTCACGCTGTCTCCCTGCCCTTTGACCCCTTCCCTTTAATTAAAGGAACAGTCTTTATTTCCTGCCAGGGATTTTAATTGGGCCGCATCCTGCAGCAAGTGGGAAGATGAGTGTCTTTCTCTGGTCGCCTCTCATCCAGTGGTAGGATGTAGTGGATGTTGGTGCACCGTCCCTATGTGATGGAGACCCTCTGAGTTCCGCCAGCTTGGTGACGGCACCACTCATTCTCATTCTCCAGCCCACTTCCCTCCTCGTCACGTGGGGCCGGCAGTGAGGAGGGTCTGCAGACAGCAGCCTTGTATCCCGAAGGCGCTAGAAGGTTCTCTTCTATTCTGGCTCAGAGCCCCCATTTCCGTCGAGAACCAGGGACACACTGGGACTAATTGGCTTTCTTGGTCCATGACCTTCCAGGTTTTTGGCATAGAAATCCAGCAGAACACCCCCCCCCCTCCACCCCCACACACACACACACACACACACACCTAACACAACGAACGGAGAGGAAATAGCAACCAACAGCAATTATCCAGCTGGCTTTTCTCTAACTTTGCTGTTATTTATTCCTTGGGGTGGGGGGGGTAACTTGAGGGTGTTTGCCAGGTCCCCCCCCCCCCCACTGGCTGTGGTGGTGTAATGGGGGAAAAGCTGTCTAGCTTATCACAATGTTGCAGGAGTGATTGCACGTGGGGTCTATTCATCTACACCCCCGGCAGTGACTCTGTTCCATTACTTTTCCCATTTCAAGATTAGTTAGGTGGGGGAGGGGGTCTGAAGGGGCAGTTTTGCCTTTCGTAGCTGGTTATGGGGATCATAGCTGCCACATGGTGTGTTGCTCCGGTCTGTTAGCAGGGAATTTGCCTTTTCAGATTAATTGTTGATTCGGGTTAAGTAGCTGTCTATTAAACTAGACCTTTATTGAGTTTTTATGGAGGTTTTATCAATCTCCAGTAATATGCTATATTTTGGTATCTCTCATGATACTACGTTTAGTGTCCGGCCTGTTTTAAGCTGCTTTACAGCAGATGGCAAGTAACATGAGCCTCCTTTCATGTGTACGTCCCTCGTGTGACAGTTTTTCTGGCTTTTTATGAGAAATCTGAGCATCAAGGAAGTGGACATACGACTGCCCCTCCTCCGTCGGGACGCATTTGTCGCAGATAAATTATTTACATTTCATGTAAAGTGCTTGTTTGACGAGGCAGACTTCAGAATCAAATGCTTCTCTGTTGGACTCCAGGTGTCTACACAGAAGACATTGCTCTTCATCGCTGTGGCTTTCTCAAGGTCAAGGTCGATTATCCACGAGACAAGTTGTCCCTGATATATTCTACAGGGTCCACCTCAGCTGTTTCCGCTGCCGTTTTTTTTGGCCATTCTTTACATATGTGTCATGCTGTGTCTTCCATGCATGAAGCCATGGGGAGGGCGTGTTTGCTCTTGAGAATGAGAGGTCCTCTACCCTGCTGGTATCTGCTAGGGGAACCGGTTTGGTGAGAGTGGCAACGGGAAGGTTGATAGCTCTGGGGGTGAGGGAATCCTGGAAACAAGGAACGCGGCGGCTCCTGTACCAGAGGAGGGGAGCCGGCCAGACCCCAAGATAAGCTTCCTGTCAGCCCCTTATGCCGATGCCGGATCCATGAGGTGACAAGAAAGGAGAGCTTCACAGTAATATGGTCACACTTGGCTCTACAAGCGCGCCTAAGAGTGCCTAGAGGTCCATAGCACCCTCACATTAATTATATTCCCGCTCAAAAGGAAGCCAGTCAGTCCCGGCATGCAATGTGGTGCTCATGGGAGTTTTTCTTACACAAAAATGTTCTGAGGGCAGAACGAAAAATGATTGGTTCAGAGAGGAGAGAACCAATCAAACTGTAGAGGAGGTGGGACCAAGACATCTAATTGGTTGGACCTGCCTCCTCCAGTTTCTTGGACCCACCTCTTCTACAATCTACAGTCTCTATGAATCAATAGTTTTTTTGTTCTGCCCTCAGAACTTTTTTGTGTAATTAAAACTCCCATGTGCCACTGTGGTTATGGACGTTGTCCTCTCACTAATTTACAGATTCATAGATACTCCCTTAGTGACTCTGTTCCTGACCCAGCACTGGTCACATGGTTACCTTGGCATGGTTCTATTCCCATGGAGCATCCCTCCCCCAGCGCAGGGTCCCCACTGGGGGCTCCGGGCAGCCATCTGCCCACACTGGGCCTCAGGGCTGCTGTCCTGCAGCATTATTAATCCCGCTGGGAGTGTGGAGAGGATTCCACAGGGCTGGGAGAGAAGCGGCGACGGCCCCGCTCATTAATCGCACACTATGTCTCCATCAGCTCCGCCGCCCAGCCGTGACAGCTATAAATAAATAACCAGGCGACACCCAGGCCACAGACGCCTTTACAAGTCACGTTCACGTTTCACTTTTTATAGATCCTTCTTGGAAAGGCTCTTCCAATCCCTTCCAGTTCCTGGTACTTTTGAAATTCGTTCTGCAGTAGGAACAAAAAAAATTATCACATGGCGAAAAAGCTTTCAAACGAAGCAAGGTTTGGAAGAATAGAGACTGGGAAATGAATTTGGAGGGGAATTATGAGCTTCTATAGGCTTCCAGTAGCAGGAGATGGAAACTGATGGGATGATGGTAATGGTTTAATGGAAGGTCTCCTTGTGATGATTCGCTGCTTTTGCATGGCCCAAATCCTGAGGAGCTCCAAGGGATGATTAGTTTGTTCGCTAGAAGCTATCATTCGGTGGCCAGTGATTGGCCAGTGCTGACCTGCGCCGGGCGGGAGACCGACGCCCTTAAAGGCAAGGCGCCCGTGGGGGAAGCATCCTCAGAAAACGAGAGCCATCGCTGACGAAACTGGAAGGCAACGTTGGGACGTGGGAGAAAAGCCGACATTGACGTTATCGGCGTCCCTGGAAGCAGGGCTGCCTTCAGTTTCAGAACCGACTTTGGGTACGAGCGTTTATCAGTTGACGGGCATTGATTGAGCTGGATGAGCTCGCACCGAATGCGTCCTCTTGAGCTGTGGTGTCATATTTGCCGAAACCAGCCACAGCTGTCGGTATCTCCGTCCCGCAGGCGGTCCGCCTCTGTAAGTGTCCCCCTCAGTCAGGATACCGTAAATGA
>JABFEB020000124.1:13835-30198 GCA_019775895.2 Stomatorhinus ivindoensis
GCCTAGTGCCTACCGCCTAGTGCCTACCGCCTAGTGAATAGTGCCTACTGCCTAGTGCCTAGTGCCTACCGCCTAGTGCCTAGTGCCTAGTGAATAGTGCCTAGTGCCTACCGCCTAGTGCCTACCGCCTAGTGAATAGTGCCTAGTGCCTACCGCCTAGTGCCTAGTGCCTACTGCGTAGTGCCTAGTGCCTACCGCCTAGTGCCTACTGCCTTGTGCCAAGTGCCTACTGTCTAGTGCCTACTGCCTACCGCAGCGGAGTACCTAGTGCCTAGTGCTTTCTGCTGTGATCTTTGTGCCGCATCCACCTGCTCAGGTCACTGCATCTGCATATGTACATAGCAGGGGGATGCATAAACAACTCTTAATGCCATCTTCTCCAGCGTTGTCAAATTAGGCCACATCTAATCTCAGTTCCCCCTACCTCAGCACCGGCCGCGTTCCAGAAAAAAGCAGCAATACAAACACACTCTTTGCCTCCTCTGTGCGTTGCTGTCCTCTGCTGATCTTACCTGCTTCATCCCACCCACACAAAAGGAAACCCATTTATGTGGACACACAATGTAATTACCGGACGAGGAATTTATCCATCTTCGTAACAAAACCACAAACCAACGAAGAAAAGTGGCTGATCTGATTCCAGGCGGATCGACCTCTCCGACCACAGAGAAGCTGTCCAGAAGGCACCTCGTGTCTATTTGTAGTTTGGCCAGGCTGTCCCGTCGGAGTGAAGTGGGTGTCCAAGCCATCATCCAGCCATTCAGCCTTCCCTTCTGTGGTGAGGGGCCTAGGGCAGGCTGGATTTTGACTTCTGTCAGGCGTGAACGGCGCTCTGCCGCTCTAGGGCGATGAGTACTGGGTCCGTCCACGCAAGGGCACTGGGTAGCAGCTTAGGGGTAGCTGCACTGTGTGATTCCCTAGGTACGCCACTCAGTTCTCGTCATAGCTTCCTGCTTTAGGTGCTTTCAGCAGCATCTCTACTGCTAGTGCTGTTTTTCTCTCTTGAGAATGCAATATACCAGTTTTATTTGTACTGGCTTTCCAGCCTTCTTTCAGCTTATGAAACTGCCACAATCTAGCTACAGGGATTGCAAAGGGATTCCAAGTGGTTGGGGCTGTCTCCATGAGTTAGGATGCTGTGTCTGTGATCAGAAGGTCATTAGTTCCAGGGACTATCTGACCCCTCTTTCTCAATTATGTGTTGGTTTGAATAAAACCATCTGCTAATTAATTTAACTTGTTTTTTCTTTCCTTTGCTTTTCTTAATATCTCAGCAGCTTTAATTCTGCTAAGACTTAGACCACTGACATGACAGCCATTCTACCAGTTCATATTAAGGGCAGCTGTTGCCACGTATGATGGGCCACAGTGATAAACATTGCTCAGAGCCACAGCGCTGGGGGGCAGATTGATGGCCATGCTGCATGTATCGGAGACGGGCGGGGCCTTGAACATCCCCTGCTGACGCTGGCTTTTACGTTACTGCTGTGCACATGCTGGAAGTGTACCTGCACTTTGCAGAAGAAGTCTGCACCCCAGGAAAATAAATGAATATATATATTCAAATTATAAAGTAGGGCGCCGTATTAGGGTCACGGAGCAGCTGGCAGTGTTGTGGTTAAAAGCCTGTATTTATCAAGTGGTTGCTGTCTCAAGTCCCTGAAGGGGCTCGACTCTCATATCCTTGAGAAAGGAAGGGCTTGAGTTTGCTTCGGTAAGTGGAAATTTGTAAGCTCTGTACAATAACTTGCTTTGGATAGAATTGGTTGTTTAAGCACTGTAAATAAACATTAAAAAGTCGCCCTTTAATTGTTTTTGTTTGTTCTTCACAATCGAGTCTCCCGGCTTCAGATGTCCAGCGGCGGTCAAACGCAGGCGCGTCAGATACGGTGGCCAGTGACCTCGGCCGTGTTTTTTTCCCTGTTAAAGTGGCGCTGGAGTCCGACGGGTACCTGCTGCACTTGTTCCTGTAGATGTGGAGAATATTATAGCTGTGCATTAGAGTGTAACCGCCGGCGGGGGAGGATAATGCCAACGACAGCGGCTGCGTGGGCTTGCGTGCGTGTGGCTGGGGGAGGCCCGATCACCTTGGTCAGCTGCGGTTCACCCTGCCCTGCGGCTCCGACCTTCTTCACCATGTTTTAGCTGGAGGTTGCTTAGATAACCTTGTCAAAAAGGCAGGTTAAGTACACATCTGCTTGCTGGATGGGTCATCCTGAATATAAATAAATAAATAAAGCTCTCTCCCCTGGCACAAGTGAAAGACGTAGATGCTCATATGAAGACAAATTAAATGAATTAATTTAATGAATTCGGGAGGGGGCGTTTTCAAAATGACTCCAGGTTTCAGGAAGGTCCATCGTGTCTCCTGCTCCTTCTGTGAAGGTGGCATAAGTGCAGTAGAGCCAAATCCCCCCTCCCCGCTGGACAGACACTCGCTGCACGACCCTCGCAGCTTCCCATGCATTTTCACCACTAGGCAACCAACTACGATATTGTGTCTTCAAGGTCCTGACCCAGGAGGGAAGAGAAGTAGAGGTGGAATGAGAGAAAGCAGAGCCTTTGGCTATTAATATCCACACAGGAAATTCAGGCAGCTGCACCACCCGGCTCATACCCATGCATACATGCACATCTTCCTTCTGTTACATATTCTGTTTATTTACTGAAATAGATTAAGCAAGAGAGGAGAAAAGGGGATGAGAGTGTACTCCGGTGGGTTCATACACAAACATTTAGCCCAACAAACATTTAAGATCCCCTACATGGGTACATTGTTAGTGAATCTCTGAATGAATTTTAATGAGCCGTAAGCAGTGAAGTTACTGAACTGAGCGAAAACCCTCTATAGTTATTCGATCACTGCAGCTGAATCATTCTGTGGTTGGTGTCATGTGGCTTAAGTCAGGCCTCTGCCCTATACTCTCATAGGAATGACACTTTGGGGATCTGGGTCTTTGGGATATTTTGGCCTATATTGTGTGAAACCCATCGCAATTTGACCATTTGCATTTATGATTATTTACCTTTTAGTTTTTGCAATAGCACATTTAAACAAACCTCTGTCAAGGGGTCCAGTAGGTGTAAGTACGGCTAGGCTGAGCTTCTAATGGATGCCAAGGTACAAGTGTAAACAGCATTAGAGCAAGATCTACACAGCATCTTCCAAACAAAGCAAAACCTACTTCCTTCTGCTATTCTGTAAAAGGGGCTTAACTGGTTGTGATTATAGTCTGAGGCTGCACAGACACAAGGAGATTTTGCATTTGATATATTCCAGTGGAGTTGTCTGTCGTGGCGGTTGAGATGTGAAGGAGCAGATGTACCTCCGTCATAACAGGGACTACTTTGATTTTGTACCACCGAGCCCCCCTGAATTTATTTGCTGTAAGACCTTGAGAAGCTGGTGAATGGAAAGGCCATGAAGCGTTGTCAGGAATAGCTCTCAGGTATTCATAAAGGAAAGCTGGAGCCAAAATGGCGACAACAAACATTGGGTAAAAACAGTGGGGAATCAGTAAATGAGCAATGGCAGAGGAAACTGGACTGGTTGAGACTGTGCACGGGTATGTGAAACTGAAGCTGAAGTTGAAGCTAGAAGTATGAGCGTGGATTGGTAAGGTTGGCTCAACAAGTTGATGTATCATCACAAAAAGCAGCTGTCTCTTGCATAACACATGACATGTCAGCCCCTGTGCTTGGTGCGCCTGCTGAAAACTAGTCAATTTTAATTTAGATGGGGTTATGAGAAGAAATGGGACCAAAAAATAATAATGAAGATTTGAAAGGATTAGTGTGGATTTAGCAGCCTGGTGATAAACCTGAAACCTAAACCTATGGTGCAGCCTCAGTTCAACACTGAGGTCGTGACTTTATTTGCTTTGCTCCCTGAATTCGGAACAGAGGAGTTTGGTCAGAGAGCTGTAAATGGATCGATTGGATCAATCGCCTTGATTAGGCCTCCCTCCTCAAAGGGGGGTGGAGATTAGCTGAACCGTTTGAAATGTTGAGCCAAGGTGACTGTTGTTGTAGGCAGCAGAGCCTATCTAATGCAAGCGTGGAGTAGAGCTTGCAGTGCTATTTCTCACCCAAATTCTGGGGTGTCAGGCCCATTGAAGAAGCAGACCTGCGATCATCCTTTGGGTGTTTCGGAGGCGCTTGCTGGGAATGCGCTTGCTCACATCTGTCACAGACTGGTGTGAAGAATATAAGGTAGGAGAGGAGCAGAAAATATCACTGTAGTGTTATCACTTCATTTGCCCCAAAACCATCTCAGATGCACAAGTTAATGTAAACTGCATCTCTCTTTCCGTCATTCGTTTATGATGCCCTTTTGTTGGTGGTCCCAAACTAAGAAGAAAGTTCTGTCCTGCACCGTTGTGTCCTGCATTGCACTACTATTTGTCCTATTACCTGATGCCCCACCCTGCAACCGTAGCATAAGAATTTCACTTTAAATCCTTGAAACAGATGTGACAATAATATTTAATACCGAAAGGTGTTCCACAGTATATCTGATTGGTTTATGGGCAGTAGTAATGGACGTTTTGGACGTGTGTTGATTGGTCTTGGTCTGTGTCTCACTGCCTGATGCCAGGATGAGCCTTTTCATGGGATTTCCCCGATTTAGAGACCTCAGGCTTTTGCGGGATAGCTTAATGAACTTCAGATATTTTGGATAACATTTTTTACAATCATCATGACATAAATTGAAAAAGTATTGATTGGTTTCTCACTGAACACAAATAACGCAAAAACTTCAAACTGTAGCCTGATAAATTGTGGGGTCTCATGCACTTCCAGGCATAAGAGTTGGCATGTGCTTCATCGTTATAAATATTGAACATGTTTTATAGGGAGAATCAGATTTTTAAGTCATGTCCCTTCTGCTTTTTTTGTCATCTCACACATGGAGATCAGCATTCAGGGATGTAGCATGAGTTATTCAAACAGATGAGAGGTACATAGGTGACCACTGTGGACTCACCTCTTCTGGGTGGGTGGTGCGACTCTCAGCCCCAACACTGCATGTTTTGAGATTGCATGCTCTCCCTGCAAGCAGGGGTCCTTCCATAGTCCAAAGGCATGTGATTAGGTGGATTGTCATTGCCAAATTAGCCTGTTGTGTGTTACTCTGTGAGAATGTGACTTACGATGAACTGGCATCCTATTTTGGCTTGTGTTTTCTGGCTTCCTAAGACTCTATTATGGAGGATGGATGGACAGATGGGTGGATGGATCAATGGATATACTAACAGGTTCAGCCCAGAACCTACCCTTGTTTACACTCATTATAATTTTTACAGTAATTAAATGTGAGGAGATTTTGAAGATGCCAACTAAAATGATCAGCAGTACTGGATGAATGATATTCGATTTAGACAGAAAAGGACAGAGGCCTGTGGCACACACAACAGCTCCATCATGAAGCTAATTAATCAACAGAACATACAACTGACAATAAATTCGATGAGACATACTGATTCTGACTGTTAAGGCTGTTAAGTCTTGATCATTATGATGATACAGTAGATTCTCTGAAGGTCATATTTCAGTAATCCAATTTGTGGTTGTGCTGCGGATAATCGCATCACCAACTAATCGTCTTCCAGTTCATTTTGATGCTTTGAGTCAGCTCATCCAAATCGGCCAAACGTCATTGCCAATATGGCACCCTTACGGAGTTTGAGTTTCCCTCTTTAATGTAGAGAATGGATTTTAACAACACAAACAAAAAAAGTGGCTTGTGGATCGATGTACTTTTCCAGACTCTACCTTTCCGTCTGCCCCTGTTCAGATTTATTCATTTTATTAATTATGCACTTGTTAGTGCCAGTGATCCATGAGCTTATTCAATATATTTGAGCTTTCTGTAGGCCAGGATAGGAGATGGACCTTTCCCTAGCTTTGCTAAAAATAGAGTGAGGAAGGGGATAATAAATCGAGAAGATCGCAGAAGGATTATTCTGGCTCCATATCAAGTACTGGTTAAATTCGCACTATGGCCAGAAGAATGCAGGGATCCACGCCAAGCTTGATCCCCGCACCCCCCCAGACCTCTCCCTTACCCCTCACTTTGTCTTCTCCCTTCACAAGTTGACTTTTTTCCATGTCCTTTGCCTCTCTTCTTAACTCTTACACATTCAAGTCTGGTGACAAAAGTGTTGTTATTTGTTTGTTTGTTTGTTTATTGCTATAAAATTCTGCTTACCAATTGGACAGAGGAACTCATAATGATACAAATAATCCAGCATATCTCTCTGTCTGTTACTTGACCTGTTATGCATTTTATTTTATGGAAGAGATCTAATACTGATGGGTTTTTCTCCTGTTCTTTGCATTTATATATGTAATATACGTCCCTTGAGGTCATTAACAGTTAGTGTGCAGTAATGATTACTAGTTTATGTTGTTTATGTTTATGTTGTTGGATTCAGTCGCCCACATACCAAACATGTGCAAAATATCAAGCCTGAAGACATCGATGACCCATAAAGCTTGTGACAGTTCACCTGGAGCAATACACTGAAATCAAAGGTAAAGGGGTGTGCCGTTTGCATGGCACCCACCTGTGGCACTGCTTCTGACAAGCCTGAAGAAGCACAAGGTAGCTTTCAAGCTGGGAGCCTGTGTCTTCGTGCCTCAGTGATTGGGCTAGATTTGGTATAGCCTGCCACGACCCGGACTGTTCACACAGAAATCCTGCTGACAATTAGCCACACAGCTCTCTAATTTTGCACTTGGTTCTAACCAGATTTTCTTGGTGGCGTTTATTTAAACGGCTTTTCGCAAGTTAGCTGCCAGCAGCATTTTGTATAGTTCTTGTTCCAGTGCTATCTCACATGGTATACTCAGCCCAGAAGCACGTGCAGCAGAGCCTCATCACAGTATGCTTTTGATCTACTAACTGCCTCACTGACACGGCGCTGTCGCCAAAACTTCAGCAAAGTGTAAACAAAACAAAAATGCAAAAGTAGTGTAATTTGCATGATCTGCTTGCAACTGTAATAACGTAAATAAATATTTTTTAAAAATTAGAAAAATGGTTTCTGCTAGGATTAGCCATGCAAATAATGTGCACAAAAGCTGTGATCCCCTCTGTTAGTATTCATTTGCTTTGAGACACATCTGGCATTATCCAATTAACAAGACCTCAGTGGTGGGAGGCCCAGGGAATTCTGGGAGGCCCCAGAGCCCCCCTTCAAGAAGAGAGATGATCAGCCTAATTGTTATGGCCTCACTGTTTCCTTTTGAAGGTTCATACCCCTTAATATTTCTGTGAGGTAGGAGGAAAAGCCAGCATTCACCCAACCTGGCTACTGCGAGCGGGACAACTTGGACCATTCTGGGTGAAGTGTCTGAGCATTCTGGGTAAAGAGACACACTGCGGGGGCAAAAGCTGCAGGGGGGAGGAGACCACTAGAGGCGC
The DNA here is from genome assembly GCA_019775895.2 of Stomatorhinus ivindoensis. Taxonomy (NCBI): domain Eukaryota; kingdom Metazoa; phylum Chordata; class Actinopteri; order Osteoglossiformes; family Mormyridae; genus Stomatorhinus; species Stomatorhinus ivindoensis. The sequence goes on from JABFEB020000124.1 coordinate 21,265, forward strand.
TTTTCCCCGCCCCCTACCGTGAAGTGACCGTTTTCCATTGCAAACTCTGCGATCCATACCTTAGCCACGACTGCGCTGGCCAGGCCCAGCCTACTAGCAGGGCTGAAAGTGTGACCGAGCCAAGCTGGTTGTGCTACCATCACCTGATTAGTTGAAAGTACAAGCATGGATTTTCTGAAGGGGAAAAAAATGGCATATTCTATGTATTATCATTATTAGTAGTATTGTACGTCGCAATGCATTCCTGAAAAATTTCCAACCTCCTACTTAAAAAATTACTATAGAACAGCTAAAGGTAACGAAATAGAAAGGTAATTTACACAAGCAAATGCAAATTCCACTAGCATTTCATACTTGCATAACAGTGATTTTCAGACATGCTAGCAGATATTAGCATACAGCAAAAACAAAAAAATGCACATATAAAAATCCTGATGTACAGCATTGCAGTGGAAAACTGAAGGTGGAATCATGCCTTTTCTCTTCATGATACGGGTGGGTTGCAAAACCCAGTACAAAAGCACCTAAGTAGCGGTGAGAGATAACCTTCTGGAAGGATCTGCTCTGGTTCACATGCATCCTCACAGAGCCAACAGGTTGGTTTTGACCATCACCCAGATATACAGCTCCATTTTTGCAGGCATTTTTTCTTTCACAGCATGCCACATGGAACAACTTTGGTTCCTTCATTTGTTTCTGAGGAGGGGAAAAAAAAGAGAAGAGTTCTGCCCACAAAATGAGATATTTCAGCTAACCCAGAGCATCTGGTTCTATTCATAAGCTCTCTGAGAACATCTACTTTTAGAAAAATAAACAGAAAACTCAGGCGACCGCCACGCTTATTGAAAACAGAGGAGCAATGCAGGGACTTGTAGAGACCGGTCAGAGCACATCTCTTCACTTTCCCTCTACATCCCCGAAGCTGACGCCAGGGTAGATGGGGAAGACGCGGAGTACAGCAAGCGGAAAGGCGGGGGGAGAAAGCCCCCCCCCCCCAGTTCCGAGGGAGGCAGCTGTGAGCCCGACTCACCTCATCCGACGACTCTCAGCGCATTGCATCCCGTGCCAGCGTCGTCGAGTATCGGCATTCAAAGGGACCACGGGAAGGCAGAGTGAACCTCTCAGGCGACACGCGCTTCTCTAGCATCCGAACCGCGACAAAAACCACAGGACTCAGGAGCGACACGCGGCGGGCAGCCCAGAGCTTTGATGCAGTATCTCTGCCGCTCCTTTAGGGATGTACTTTGGTTAACTTTGCAGAGACTTAATACATTTTACATTACAGATATCTGGAAGACGCTTATGGAAAGAGACATACATTCCAGAAAGTAGGCTCAGCCAGTCTCTGGAGCAATTGGGGTCTGAGCTTTGCCCAAAGACCAATGGGTCGGCGGGCGATTCAACCAGCTCCGGGATACAAACCAGCAACTTTTTAAATCACCAGGCACAATGTACTGAGCCTCCCCCCCCCAATAACCAGAGCAGAAGGGGACACCGCCGGGGACGACCCTGCCGGTGGTTTCACAGTCCCACTGAAAGGCGTGTAACCTCACGTTTAAACGCTCGACTATCCAAAGGCATTTTACAAGTGTGCTCCGAGAGCCACCAAGAGAGGCTGAAACAAGCTGAAGCTAATTAGCAGCTTAGCATAATAGCTTCATATTTTCCAGCCTAGGCCTCCAATGACTGAATTGTATTTCTTACATATATATATATATATAAATTATTAGGTTTACACCAAGCACAGAAGTTATTTTAATATGTCAGTATGTTTGTTCCAAAATTACTCTTTGAAATCTTTGTTTTTCCTCACATTTTCATAAAGGTCCGTTTACATTTCTCACACCCCCATGCACTTTCTGATGCTCTGTTCATGCATAGGACCTTCAGTCCATTTCCATTAACTCAGCCTTACTTAGGGATTTGACCTTTAATCTTTCCACACTATATAAAAACGGAACTGTTTTTCATTCTGACTGCTGCCCTGGGCCACCTGGTCCCCTAACATCACCAATGGGACACAGACATCAGACCTGCAGTGGCGTTTGGAGAAAGGATACCCGTATCGGATGGGGGCCTCGTCTGACATACCATGCCACCAGTCACTGGGGTCAGCTGACCATGACCTCAGGCTGGCCAATCTCTGACATCTATGATCATGAGACTCCCTTCTTCCCAAATCTACCTGTAATCTGCAATTTGTAAACTAATCCTAGAGACATTATCATCCGGGGGTACAGTTCCATTGCCATGTATATAAAAAAATTACATTTCAGAATAACTTTTTCCCTCGTATTGGTTTTTTTGCCATCTGCTATTCCATCTGGAAAATCTACTGTAAAGTGCATATCGCTTGTATTCCTGGATCCACCTTCAGAGCTCACACTTGCCAGAATTTTGTTCTGTTGCTTCCTACACAAGAACTTGCCACAAGCTCACTGGCAGTGTACACGCACTGGCGACATCCTAATCTGTGGCATTAACACGGGTTATCCTAACCTGCTGCTAAATCCCGCCGTTCTTCCGCAAGCTTATCTGGAACCTGGACGCTCCACTGTATCCATAATGGGGGCTTTGTCAGTTAACCCGATGGCAGGAATTCTGTTGGCTCACCAGTGCTGTGTAACAGGCGCTTTAAAAGATATACATTTTAGGCTATTTTGAACAAATTTCATTAAAATAAATCCAAACGCCTTCTAACCACTAATCCAGTATAGTTGATATTATGAAAAACGAACAAGTCCAAGACTTCACTTAACTGAGGTTATGGCATAAACTACATCAATGTGATCTAGTCAGACCATCAGGACATCCCCAGGACAGGGGGGGCGCAAGCTACGGGCCGTGGGACACTTCCACTCGATCCCGCAGCTCCAAAGCGCCCTAGCGAGGTCATCTCCAAGGGACGATCCTGGCCGAACCCCCGCCACCAGTTCACGCTATTGTTCCCCTGTGCGCTAATCGCTCATTCACATCCCATTTTCGCGACATTAAACATGCACGCAAAATGCCTTGGGGCTGGAGAAAAAAAAAAAAAAAAAAAAAGTGTCGCTGACTGTCACGTTACCCTCCGCCTCCAATAGCCATTGTGCCCCCTCCATTTGTGTCGGCTCTGTGTCACCCATAACAAATGGCTTCGTTTTTTCAATCCATCTCTCCCCCCTTCCGCTCACGCTCCCTTCTTCTTCCCTCTGGATGAAAGGCAGCCATTGAGTCGGCAGCGGCATTCCAAAGCCCCAGCCCACGGCTCCAGATTGTCTGGCTATTCAGCACTGCTGGGAGCGATTAGTCTAAGTACGGTCTGACCCGCCCACTCACCCATGGAAAGCCGTCAGATCTCTCGTTACACTCCGGGAGAAGGGGCGGCGCCGCCGGCCCCGGTGTCCGTGCATGTCTCTCTCAGAGAATGTGCGCCCGTTTCGTTTTGTGCCTGAAATTTATGCGAGGTGGGTCACACGCCCCCCCGCCCGCCTGCGTCTTCCTGGAGTTTCCACTTAGGAGTGATTATACACACGGCTCTGCGGTCAAGAGCTACAAAGGAGCGAGTTATTGATAGTCAGTAACCTCCCAAACGCTGCAGAAGACTATACACCACGTGAAACGGGCGCAGTGTCCGTCTCAGACCCCAAATACGCCCATTATCATCGTTCATAATTCCAAGACACATTAGCTAATTCATGCATGTAGCACCAGTCTTATCACAACTGTCCAGAAACGAAAACTATACACGTAATAAAAAACAGGCACCAGTTTTATTGCTTTTCCTTAACTTGAATGCTCCCTCCCTAAAAAAGACACATAGAACAAAGTGGATTCTATACAACATTTGTACAAAACTTATAAGAATGAAGAATAGAATTCTGAATATTTTATGGAGGAACTACAGGCAAAGCGATTTAGCCCGAGGCTACAAAGCAAATGGACTCCTGGGGTTATAAATCAGCCACCTCAAGCAGTCCACAGCATTTAGAGCGGCATAAACAAACATTTACAATTCTCCTTAATAATAAATGTCTTGTCTAACAAAGCATTATGTCTTCTTTCTAACAAAGAGCAAGGATTAAAATGAGACATTTCAGATTAATTATTAAAGAAATTAGTAAGTAAAGGGAGTTGGGGCTTACTGATAATCTCAGTATGTATGTGTACGTGTACGCGTGTGTGTGTGTGTGCTCTGAAAGTGCGAGTCACTTTGGAGAAACATCTGTTACATTATCAAATGTAAATGCTGCTGCTCACATTTGGCTCCTGTAGCTGTATCCAGACCACCCAAGTCAATGAGCTTTATCCCCCCCCCCCCCCCATTTCCTGATTCATAGCCTCTTGCCCCATCATGTTTTCTAGGAAATAAGAAATAATGCTATACAGTGATTTACATGGAACGCATCTCCCATCCTGGCATTAGGTACGAAAGAGAAGAGGATCCCCGTGTGCTGGTTTACATCACAAAACAGTGCTGTGTCAATATCAGGAGCAAACTCATGAGGAAAGACCAGGTGTTTTTATTTCCCCCCCATCCTCCCTCCCTTCCACCCTCCCTCCACCTGCAGCTTATCCCATAATAACCTCTGAGTTCCCCCTTGGGCTGTGGCAGCTGCGTTGTTCCTCCGCTCGGCAACAGCCACACCTGTGTTTTGCAGGTGTCTCACCTGGAGTCTGCATTCTGGACATCTGGCGAGGAACTGACAGCCTGCAGGCCTCCGAGGGACTCAATTACAGACCTGCAGATAAGGTTGTGCCGACGGCCGTGCGAGGAATGCCTTCACTGTGTTACGTGGGGCTTGGGCGGTGGGGGTCTGTCCAAGCTTGCCTGGAGCAATATCCCACAATCCTTTTCTCGCAAAGAAAAACAGACAGATGGGGGGAAAAAAAAAAATGCTTTCTCGCCGGGGAGCTGGGTAAACGTGCATGGGCTGCAATGTTTCTGGTAAGAGGGTCAAATTGATCAGGCAAGTAGTCGATGTGCGCGTGTGTGAGAGATTCTGAAAGACACATCGCGAGGCCTCTGAATTCCGAACACAAGCATGGTTTCTGTGATTTTGTCATCTGTTCCGTGTAAACATGGCCTTTCACACAAAAGACCACTTTCCTCTTAAAAGAAAAGGCCAACATAGAACCGGAGACCATCCGGGGGGGGTGTAGCCCTGGAGGTTAGATATCTGTGCCTTGTCCAGAAGGTCATCGGCTTGAATCCCACGGCTGACTGAGTAAGGACATCACAGTTGGGCCCTAGGCAATGTTCTTAGTTCCGAAAACTGCTCCAGCGGTGCTGAAAAGAGGATGAACTCTGACCCCAATCTTTGTTCTCCCTTGTATACGTCCCCCTTATAGGAGAAATATTGGATATACAAAACACTAAAGAACCCCTGTGTACATCTGCTTGCACAACATCATCATTATTATCTGTTAGCTGCTTACAACAGAAAACCGTGAGAATCCATATGCAACTTTCCATTCCTTTGACAGCTTATTTTATTTCAGAGCCACGCAATCCTGACCAATCTTGCGGCCTAAATGAGTGGCGATACCAACTTCCACACGGCCACGCCCCCCCAGCGGTGACAGGGCGGGTTACCCGTTTGGTTACGGCTGTGTCTCGTCCTCAAACCCCTCGTTTAACTTCTCAGGGAAGGTGAGAGACGTTTTGGTTGCTTGCTAGCACGCACGACCCACGCCGCTATCCACGTAAACGCAGCACATTAAAAAGACTCCAAGTTGCACAAAAACCAACTAGGTAACAAAAGTAAGAGGACAACTAACGTAAACGACATGAACAGCCTGCACCACAGGCCGAGTTAATCCAGTTCCCACACGCATGAATCAGTAGGGCTAGGGAGCTAACAGTGAAATGCCCCTCCACTGAACGTAGGCCAAACCGTATTGTTAGCCATCAATTATTCCCAGAAGGTGAATACAAAATCGAGGTTTAACAATCCAATGGGTGCTGACAGTCAGACTACAGCTGTGCTTTCCATTTACTAAGGGGGTAGGGGGGGGGGTCTCAGGGAGAGGCACCAAGAAAATGGTAGGTGGGGGGCAAATCCTTCCTTTCTTTGAAAACAGGCAGGCGGGTGTGCATATGTGGATGGTGTGGGGGGGGTACGAAGTGTAAGTGCTACTGGAGGCGCTTGTTGTGATCATTTCAGGCGCCTTTCAGCCGTGACCATCCAAATTAACCGACGGAGCTCCGCTGCCTTTGTTCCCGGCCGGCCAACTCACACAGAAGAGCGAAAATAAAGAAAATAAAACAGAGCCACTGCAAAGAAATCCTGAGGTCCTGGCCGTCATGCACAAAACGAGATTAACAAGGCAGCAGGGGGAGAAAAGCGAAGGGCACCCCCCCCCCTTTTCTAGGTAACAAAAAGGGTTAAATCGCAGAGCCGCACGGATCCTGCGAGCGGCCCAAGCTGAGATTCAAGACTTCTGTGAATGGAACGCCGCTCTCCAAGTGCAACACTCGATATTTTAACGGCAATAAGATCTTCCTACAGCAAAGGTGCTCTGTATGGTCGTCATAAATACAACAGAGAACTGGAAGTCTTCACCGTGGATCGCAGAGCTGGGCAAGTTGGCCAAAAAAAACGTTAGGCTTGTGGGGCTTGGATACACGCTAATCAGTCTGCTACTCCATAGACGGATATTCCAGCAAATAGCATCTGGCAGGACAACATCTGGATAGGATACCGCAGGCCCTGTGTGCTGCATGCAGGCAATCCGCTTCACAGGCCTGCTGTCAATTAGTTTATCGTTCACTAGACAGGCCGTCGGCTCCAGGCTCCAAGTTGCCCCAAATCTTAGCGAAACATGGGGACAAAATATGAAGGAGTCACTTCCGTAGAAAAGGCCGCAATGGTGAAACTGTGGCCTTTATGCCAGTATGATTGAGAAGGTCTTTGATGGCACGGAGCCATATGCAATTTATTCCAGCAACACTGCTGCAATAGAACACATTTTATCACGTCTTCCTCTTCTTGACATACACAAATATAGAGAAGAGAGCAAAGCTTGAGGCCTGAGCACAGGGTCAGCCACCTCTCCCCCCTGGATGGCACACAATCCTAACCGCTGAGCCACACACTGCCTGCCTTAATGGTCACATTTAACATTTAGACTCACACACTCCTACTCCTCATCTAATGGAAAATTCAGTTTTTCAAAGTCCCGCAAATTAACAGGGATTAAGCTAATAATTTACGGGCGATCGCTAAAACCATTATGCTGACATCTAATGCCTTTTCACCTGGCGTACTTCCATGGGAATTGTATTTGAGTCCATAAAAATACAAACAAGTGTTTTTACTGGGGTGCAGTCAGTCATGGGGGCGGAGGGCTCCGCTACACCCCACCCCTGCTCGATGAAACCATCATGCAATAAAGTATGGGGCCAAATCAGCTACACATTACATTATTACTACAACTACTCTCTGTCCTCACAGAGCAGCATGTGCACATTCGCTCCTGGGCCGGTCTTACCCCCCCCCCACCCCCAGAATGTGACTCAATCCAGGAACACAACAAATGATTGTCTTGAGTTTGCACTTGAATTCTAATGGACAGGCTGAGCCAACAGCCTGGGTAAATATTGGCATCTGGCAGGGTTCGTAAAACTTGTTCCTGAAAGTGTTTAACAATATTTCCACTTAAGGCCATGGCTTCCCCTCGGAATATGGGGTCCAGTTGTAGTTAAATAAAACACTTTTGTACACTGCAACTCATGTTCTCCCCAGTGCCAGTTAGGGACGTCATTTTTACAAACCAGAATAAAGAAATACATTCTGTTAGTAAGAGCAGCATAAATGATTCCTGAACCGGAGATCATTTCAGCAGTGCCCGACTACCACGGAGTGGAAACCTACAGCTGTATCGCAGGAGCTGAACACGCTTTGCTCAAAAGTAACAAAGGAGCTCCTGCCAAGATCAGACAAATATGTCCAGGCTGCCAGTCCATGTCTTCGTCGTCGCTTATCCAAGGATACTGAAATGTCACCCAAAAAGCAGGGCGCAGGAGACCGGCTGCCCACTGGGTGGACAGCTATTCCAATACAGAGTACGAAAAATGTTGTCATGGCGACACCAACTACAAGATGCCATTAATGACATTAACTTTGTTCATATTATTCAGCAGTGATTTACAAAATCGACAGCAGCACAACCTCCCAGTAATAATTCACTAAAGTCTCAGTCCAGGGTGTGAACACGGGAAAGCCTGTGTCTATCCTGTGATGGACATGCATCCTGTCATGCCCTTATCCTGGATAACTGGTTTAAGGATGGATGAATGCTAGAATCATACAGTTTTAAACCTCAAGAATAAGTAAAGGTTTTGAACTAGATACACAGGTGCCTGATAAATGTCGACTGGCATACTAAACGCTCCATGGAGAACGTTCTATTGTGCTCTGCAGAACAGTGTCCTCTGAGAGCTGCATGTTTCCTGCGAATAGATGCTGCTGTGACCACAGGGGGAATCAGCGACTATATGAATCAAAGTTCAGCCAATCCTGGCTGACCCGAAGCCTCTGGAGCGCCGGCACCGTGTTCACACGTCACGCTCAAATCACCTGAGAAACTGTTCTGTCTCTTCTTTCACACCGGATAGGCTACCCAAGCTAGACACCCGCTTGGGGAGGGGATGTTGTGACAGGACCTCTCTGAACAGTCTGACTGCCTTAGCCAAAGCGCGCAGAAACATACAGAGAAACGGACCAACCAAAAAACTGCCTGCCAACCAGTAATACCTCAAAACATTAATGATAAAAAAAAAACATGCAGAAATATATTATGACTAGGGATGCACCGAATATTTGGCCACCGAAAATTTTCGGTCGAAAATGGCCCAAAAGTACATTTTTGGTTTTCGGCCGAAAGAATTTTATCACCGAAACAACACGGCCGAAACAGTATGTTGTGATGATGCAAACAGAAACCGGGGCC
>JABFEB020000124.1:35867-51531 GCA_019775895.2 Stomatorhinus ivindoensis
AAACCGTGCAATTTGGGGTTTTTTGGAAATTGTTTTATTGGTTTTTAAACCCCCCCCCCCCCCCCCCGCTCACCTTTGCTTGATTTCCACTTATGATACTGAAGGTGACCCTCAGTGGCTGAGGTCAGGATCAGGGACCCTAAAGGGTATCTGTTTGCTCTCTCTCTCTCTCTCTCTCACCAAATCCTGCTCCTGACATGGGGACTCTGACAGCGGATGCGTTTGATTTGGGATGGAATCAGGTAGGGCTGGTTAACGGCCAGTCCTGCTCCGCACCGGCTGTCCTGGTCCTAGATCGCTTGGGCCATCTGCACCACTCAGAGCTACCACTCAGATGTTGATGCCATATGGTAACTCTGGGGGAGCCTGAAAATTAATCACCAGACCATCCCAACTGTCCAGTGTCTTGAGGGAGCAAACCAATGAATATATGTATATAACTATATGAGGAGTACAATCCTAGGTCTGCTCCAATTAATTCTTTAAGCTCCTCATAATATCACATTGTGCCCAGATGGGTGTTTCTCCCAGCCACCTGCTATATGCAAAATGCACCGAGATGGATGAAAGGAAAATTCACAGATGACCTGAATTAATGGCTATTGTGCTTACCGGTAGCACCAGTCTAATCTGGGTGATTTGAATTTACTCAGACTCTAACCCATCATTGGTTGTCGAAGTGATTCTTACTTGACTGGTAGATCTCTGTCCTGTCACCAAAAGATTGCGAGATTCCAATCTATATTGCCATTGCACTCGTACAACGAAATAATGAATGCCAACTTTCCACAGGCAATATAATACGTTTTTCACTTAAAGCTGTCATCTATAATGCATCGTAGATAACTTCATAATGCTTTATAATGGTCAGTATATGAATTAAGGATGCTTGGTACTGCATAATATAAGCATCTGTAGTGCATGAAATTGTGGTTCATAAAAGATTCATAATGCATAATAAGCATGGCTATAATGTGTTACGCTTTTTATAAATATTTCTGTTTATAATGCTTTATGAATGCATCATAAGGGCAGTATGGTGGTGTAGTGATTAGCACTCACATCTCTGGGATCCGGGTTTGAGTCTCATGTGTGTGAAGTTTGCATGTTCCCCCCCATGTCGTCATGGGGCTTCCTCCGGGTACTCAGGTTTCCCCTCATGGTCCAAAAACATGCTGAAATTCACTGGAGTTTCCAAATTGCCTGTAGGTGTGAGTGTGCCCCACAGTGGGTTGGCATCCCATCCTGGGTTGTTCCCTGTGGTCCATCCATTTTCTCTGGACCCCCGACAACCCTGAGTAGGACAGGCAGGAACAGAAAATGGATGGAATGTGTTCATAGGTTGTATGATCTGCATTAACGTTGTATAATAAACGGTTTGACTAATGAAACCAATTTATTAGTGATCAATCAAGACGGAATAGGGGTACTAACATCTTTTATGGGTCAAGTGAGATATCATATAGAAACAGGGGAGTATTACACACTTTACAGTTGGAATTTGCTTGCAAGCAAACCATTACAAACCATCAACCATTATTATTGCACATTGAAATGAATTTAACTCCAAGTGCTGCACTTAGTAAAGAGCAGGAACTAGTATGAGTGGCATAATAGATGATATAAGGAACATAATGAAGATCCATCTATCCATCCATCCATCCATCTTCTAACCACTTATTGTGGACAGTGTTATTGTGCATAATAAACATTAAAGCTAAATTAGAGACTTGCTGGATTTGTAAAATAAGACAAATGTCAGAGGTAGTATGACTGATGTAGTGTTCAGTCATGTATTTCCTCTGGGGTAGAAAATGTTTCTGAGTCTGGTATTAGGTGGATATGTAGTCCTCTAGATTTGAGCAGACTGTTGATGGGCCTTCAAACAGTGGCTGACATGGTCAAAGTCAAGTCAAAAACTTTGTATGTCCTACACAGAGGTATGACAGAGAAATCCATGCAGTGAAATGCTTGTTGCGAAGCTCAGATAATCACACTTACAATCAAACACAATACATGTGTACCACAGAAACATAAATAAATGGGAACAGGGGAATGTAAACAAGTAAACTACAGTAAGATAAATAAAATAAGCCCAAGGCTTATCTTAAGGGAATAAACCACAAACAAATAAAACCGATCTTGTAAAGATAGTGAGAAAGACTAAATGGGAGCATCACTGAAAGGTGGATATCAATGGAATAAAATGTTAAAAAGTGTTATAGACATTTAGCGCAAATACAGTTAACACTCACAAGTAAACCAGCGACAGTAACAGGCAGTATTAGACAGTATGGGGGCTGAGTAATCTGATGGCCTGTGGGTAAAATCTGTTTCAGAGCCTGCTAGTCTGTGACTGCAGGCTCCTATAACACCTATCAGATAATAACCTGGTAAAACACTTTTGGGCTGGTTGCCTACAGTCTCTCTGTTATCTTGAGAGCCTAATTCAGGCATTGAATGATGAGCTAAGATGACTGATGAGCTCTGCAGCTCTCTGCTCTCTTTGGAGAGTTTTTCAACCATGGGTGGGGCAAGAACTGTACCAAATAGTAATGCAACAAGACAGAATGCTCTCCATAGTGCATCTGTAGTATGCTTGAGGATGCTTGGATTCATGAAGCATTTTCAGAGTTTTTGCGAGAAATGCAGATGTCCTTACCAAATACAGCAGTCCTTATCACCTGTGGCACCAGAAGGACTGTGACACTGGGGACCAACCATTTAAGGACTGTGTAACTGTGACTCTTTATACTGAACTCCATGCAGAGCTTTTCAGCCTGCAGTCAGGCAGCCAGCATCTCACTTTGTTCTACAGTAGGTAACGATGTTCCCAGTGAGGCACTAATAGATGAGTATCAGGAGCTGCTGAAGCTGGTTGACTTTCTTTAGTCTCTTTATTAAGTTCTGGGGCTGCTATACCCACTAGTAAAGAGATGTGGATAATCTATGAACATTCCACGGAGAAATGGACACCAAGGGACCTATAATTGCTAACACATTCCACCACATCTTAATCAATGTATAGCTAAGGAAAATATATATTCCTTATATATATTCTAGATGTGTGGTTCAAAGATATCCTGGAGTCCACTGTAATGAACAGACTGCAGGAATCCGATTTCAATGAGCAAGGCAACCAAATCCAAGAAAGCACAAAGGAAAGAATTGTAAATTCAAGAAATCAAAAATGCAGATCGTACAAAGGGATTGAAACCATGGGAACCACTATGTATGATGCAGACAGTCAATACTTCTCAAAGGATTCGAAAAGCTCTATGTTTAAGTCCGGTAGCTAGTCACTGGGAGTTGCAGCTGTTCAGTATTCTAGGGAAGACGCTGGAGGCTTGTGGTTCAGGTGAGTGATACAGGCATGAGCTCCACAATAAGCTCTTTGGTGTTCTTCATGTTGAGGGTCAAGCTGTTGATCACCTCTCCAAATTCTGTATTTACTCGTAAAGCATTAACTAACTATTCAGATTAACATACAGTAAAACCTCAGATTTGTTCCGGAAATGGAATCACTGCTATCTGTTGGCTCACTGGAATCTTATTCTTTTTGCGTGACTTTAACAAGGAACCTATCCAATGACAGCTGCTTTTGCCCCCTTTTCCATTTCACGGAAATGTGACATCGCATTATTAAACAGATTCATCGCTCGCACTGCTACACCCTTATCCGGGTGGTGCTTTTCTACTAAATTTTGACTATATGAGTGAGGGACGCCGACTGAGACCGAGCTTGGGATACGATTACCCACAATCCTGCAGCGACAGAGAGAACCATCAGCTCAGCTGTGATCACGTGACACTCAGCAGGCAAAGTGTATACGTAATACTTTTATCATAAGACCTCTCTCGTTTATCAAATTAGAATGTTTAAAAATTTTGCTTGTATTGCAAAACACTCACAATCCATGGTTTGACTGTACATATATACACATATATGAAGGAGGAACACACACACACACACAAATTTATGAAAATTTCCATGTGGAGATAGGTATTTAACAGCTTTTTAGTTACAGATTCTAGACTGGTATTACAGATTGGTATGGGGGAAGAAGACTAGTTTACAGCAATGTATAGCTGTAATGCTTAAACTAATTTTCATTCTGTGGTTTGATCCCTTTATTTTGGGGTTTATCATACTTAAATTATTCAAATTCACATGGATTAAGGTTACAACATAATCAGGGCAGTTGAATACAGGACACATAATTTGAATTTTAAATGAAGGATTTTAATTTAAAATTGCAAATGCTTAATTTACTTTAAAAGCAACACTGTAAACTGCATTTCATGCATTTCATGTTGGAAGAACTGTACAGAAACATGGTTTTATTTCTCATCATAACTGGGAAAGTAAGGTTTTTAAAAAGCACATTTTAGTGATGGAAGAAAGATATTTAGGTCATATGAAATAAACTTTTTAATGTATTTTTTGCAGACATTTTGTAAGCATTCTTACATTGCAACGTTCATGCATATTACAAATACACCGAAAATGCACTAGTAATACTCTCAAAATGACTTACTGTAGTAACACATTTATATTATCTTTTATGTTTTGATTTAAAATGCATGTCTCCACTGGCAACCAGCTTTCCCAGGAGATGCTAACTGAATGGCTGCATCCCAAAACCCCACCCTCCCTCCTTCACACCCAAAGTTTTTTGGGATTCTAGATGTTGAAGTGTTGTGCCAATACCTTAGGAAATGAGTGACCAAGGGCCAATTTTTGTTCATATCACCCCTTTATTGTTATAAACTGAGGATTTTTAACCATTATCATCAAAGAGGTAGCCAATAATCAAAGAACACAAAACTAGATACAATGTTCAGTTTATTGCATGTAACACACGATAAACAATCCATTTGTATGAGTATGAGTTTTGAGTTCTGATTTATTATCATCTCCATAACACCTGCTATAGGTTAGATGGAATATTTTTGTTTATTACAGAAATAAATGGTAATATAATAAAACTGATGGTTGACTTTGTATTGTCGGATCTGCTTCCACATGTTTTGGTTAAGAGGAGCTGAGCTGTCAACTAATCACCAGATGGCAGGGGAAGATGCTAGATAGACCTGGTAGACCCGGACACATAGTGAGGGTGTGCTGAGAGCTTCTGGTGGAGGCCCCTGTTCAGGAGATCTTTAACTCACACCTCCAGCAGAACTTCTATTGCATCCCGAGGAAGTCAGGGACATCAAGCCCAAATGAGCCATGTTCTAGTACACCATTGCTGAGACAGCATTACGGATCTGCTAGTGGACTCCAGCGGCAATGGGCGCAGTCAGGCTGAAGAAGGAGGCCTTCCGCGCTTGGTTAGCTTGGTCAACCATGAAGAGGTTCTGGCAAACCATCAACCGATTCAGGAGGGGGAAGCAGGGCTTCACCAATATTATATTACAGCAGGGATGGAGAACTGTTGACATCAAATGGGGATATAATCAGACGGTGGAATGAATATTTTGAGGATCTCCTGAATGCCACTTGCCTTGGAGGAAGCAGAGCTGGAAGCCTCAGAGGGGGATTTGCCCATCTCTAGCAATGTGGTTACTGAAGTAGTCAAAAGCTCTTTGGTGGTAAGGTGGATAAGATAAAGTTCTTGAAAGTGGCATAATGGGTGACATCTGTACCCCTGCCTTATGGGGAATGAAATGCTCATTACTGTCATACCCTGCCCGTACGAGCCCCGTGTGTGCCACACCCCCTCGCTACCTCGTGTCTCTACCCTAATGGACACCACCTGTAGTTGATTGTGCTCATCGGATTTTGGTTTTGTCTCGTCAGCCTTCAGTATTTAGTCCGCGTCTCTGTACTACCTGTCAGATCCGTCATTGTGATGTCTAGTAGCGTTTACCCTGTCCGTCTGCTCATTAAACCCCGTTTTCCCTGAATCTGCCTGCTTCCTCGTCGTCCCTGCTCTACGCTGCTTGCATCCAGGCACGCTGCACCCACGCAACGTGACAATTACTATCTGCTTGAAGGGTGGCATGGTGGTACAGTGTGTGGAATTTGCATGTTTTCCTCATATGAACGTGCCCTGCGATGGGTTGGTACCCCATCCTGGGTTGCACCCTGCCTTGATCACGTCAGTCACTCTGGATCCTCCGCAACACTGACAATGGATGGATATCTGTTTGTAAGCAATATTCTTGACCGCTTATTACCAACTTTTCTGGTATCTCCAGTTGAAACCTTGGACAAGAACAGACTACAGCGCATCAATCACTCTGCTGGGAAGACAATCGGCTGCAACCTTCCATCATTACAGGACTTGCACGAGTCCAGGTCTTTGAAAAGAGCAGGAAGGATTATGGCTGATTCCTCTCACCCTGGTCACAAACTCCTTCGGAGTCTTTGGTCCATTGGGACCAAAACATCACGCCATAGGAACAGTTTCTTCCCCACCGCGGCCCGCCTCATCAATCAGGCCAGGAACACTCGCTCAAATTCTATTTCCCTATCCTAGCACAAGCATACACTCTCTTAAATATGTATATATTTCCACTGCTGTATCATATTCCACATTCACTGACTATTTATATTAGTACCTGTACATACTCGGTGTATATATATTTATATATTAACCACCTCATCTCTCGAAGTCTGGCACCAACCACCAAAGCAAATTCCTTGTATGTGTGAACGTACTTGGCAGTAAACTCGATTCTGGTTCTTTGTTTTTGCTGCAACGAGCAACTGGTCTTCAGATAGCCTTAGTGAATCCCATATGCTTGAGTTACAATATAGAAATTTAATTCCCCTTACTAGTAGCTAATTTGCTGAAATGCTTTGCAAATGGTGATTTTTATTCTTATGCATCTCGTACTTCAATGATCACGCCCCTGCCAATCTTTCAATCCATCGCAGGGCACTCGCATGTCAAAGTCACCAATCAGGCAATAGCTCTTCTCAACAGCATGGTTTTAGACATTTTGAGGGATTTGGAGAAAATACAAGCCAA
Organism: Stomatorhinus ivindoensis; assembly: GCA_019775895.2. Classification (NCBI taxonomy): domain Eukaryota; kingdom Metazoa; phylum Chordata; class Actinopteri; order Osteoglossiformes; family Mormyridae; genus Stomatorhinus; species Stomatorhinus ivindoensis. The sequence goes on from JABFEB020000124.1 coordinate 42,848, forward strand.
TGGCAGCATATGGTTCCTCAGCACACAAAGCTATGGTCATAAGTAAATGCAGTGGGTGTAACTTCGAGCTTAGAAAACTCAGAATTTAATTGAAATCCATGTTAGTTCAACTCTTTACAGTGGTAGCAAAAATTTGTGATACATTGATGTATTATTGATATATTTAACCTTTGTGTCTCACACATTTACAACTGTACCTTTGCAGTAATAATGTTATATATGCTGATATATTACTTGTAGCAGACTCCAGTCCCGCAGTGACCCTGGACTGACCCTGCAAACTGGGTTAAAGTGGAAGGATGGGTGTTTTTTATTATGAAAATGAACATCACATTAATTATATATCCATGTGTGTTGTAAGAATGATGTATAACATTGATTTATTTTAGGGGCATAGCCAGATTGTGTCCGATGAGGTGGCCAGACTAGACCCAGTGATTTTAATAGGGTAGCATTGAGGTACATTTACTATATTTCAATCACGGGGGCGTCCCAGCAGTGAATTTTGCCGCAACTGACTGATCGACATTTGGCACCTCTGGTTTTTACAGAATGTTTTATATATATAAGAGCTGTGTTTTGCAAACACCACAAGGAGGAGACAGAGATTCAATGTGCTATAGAAATCCAATAGGGACACTGGGGCAAACATTGTGGTGCCTGGTTTAGGTCAGTCCTCCTAGCTAAAAAGCTGATAATTAGAGGATCCTACCGGAAATCATTTAATGTTATGCATGCTTTATAAAACACTGACCTGACTCAAATATTCATAGACAACTTTCTGTCCAGTTCAGTTGAAACCCTATACTCACCCCCCTTTAAAAGTAATATATGTAATAACATTTGACACAGGTTAACGCAGACTATTTAAGGGTCACAACAGAGGAAAGGAATCCCAGAGACTTATATGGCCTACCCACATCGAGCTTTTTCACCTGCTGCTCAGTGTCATACACAGCAAAGTCACATTTGAAGTTTGCTTGACTGGGAGCAAAGGTCTTTTCCCTTTAGAGCCTGTTCTCAGGTTATTCTTCACCTCCTAGGAATTTCCGCTCCTTCACACTTCGGATGGTTTTCAAGCGCAACTATATTAATGTCCCTCCAAACGAGTCACGCCCATCATCTCGAGTATAGCGAGACAGAGAACCAGGCAGGTTCTCATGAAGTAGCCGACTCTCTCCAACACCCCACTCACAAATAAGCAATCAGCTCGGCCGCAAGGTTTCTCCCATTATATATATTTAGAAAATTTATAGTTAGATAAATTTAACACTTTTCCATTTGTCACTGTCAATCTGACACGCGGTCGGCAGTAATTGGCTGAGGGGAAAATAAGAAATACACTAAAGTTACACTACTTGGTGATTTCCCAGAAAGCGGGTTAATTATCAGAACAGCGCTGGAAAAGGATTTTAATGCAACGTAGTGAGAGAGAGGGTGGAGAAGGTGGGTACTGACGAGTAACACGCACAGAGCGAGAAAGAGGGAGTCTCCTGGCCTTTCTTTCGCGTCCCATCCCTTTGCGGAGCTGCGACCCCGTCTACAGTTATTCCAGGAATGTGCGGAACATGGCCGCCGGCATGAAGGCGCAGAAGACTGGGCTACTTGAGCTCCGGGTTTCTGTCGAGCGCTGGGTGCGAGTGTTAGCCTGCCTGACTGAAGAAGCGCTGACTGTGGGTCCCGGGGACACCGCCGTCGAGCCCGCCGCCCCGAGTACCAGCCCGGCCGGTGCAGTGAACGGAGATCCGTCCAACATCTGCTCCAATCCCCCTGTCCCCGAAACGATCACGAACGTCAAACGCACCGTGCGGGTCGTCAAGCAGGATGTGGGAGGACTGGGAATCAGCATTAAAGGTACTTTATAACTTTTTAAAAAAAAATCCAATTTACGACAAAAGTTACGAGTTTAACGCGCTACTGCGCGGTTCTGCGTCCCGTCCCGTAACCTTCCAAGTCCGCGGTCAACAGTTTTATTTTCTCCAAATAAATTGGTTAATGTAGAAGGAGCTTCGCAGGTATTCGTAATTTCGCTAAAATGCTTACAATATTTTGTAACAAAAACACGTTCAGGGCTGCGCGTAACACTTGACGCAAAATAGTTTTTTATAGCTTCTGTCTGCAACAAGTTTAATCGCAACTTTTCAGCTGCTGCCATATTCAGAGTAGTTCCTGATGTCTGCGGTACAAGTAAATGCTGGAAACGAAAGAGCCAAAATCACGAAAAGCGATTCTGTCAGTATTCGCAGGGGGGGAAAGCTTCGATTCGATCGTTTTTTTGGTACAACAGAATGCCTTGAATAAGTGGAAAAGGTAGGCTATGTATAGAGTGATTGCGGTGCTGTCATTAAATACTCAGAGGTTTACCGTTAACCAATAAACCGCAATAAAAAGGTTATTTGGAAAGATGCAACTTTTACTAATGTTATTGTCAGCCTGATCAAGTTATAGGTATAAGCTCCTCTAGGCCCACATTCCACTTTACGTGCGACTTGTCCACATGTGCATACGATAGAAGACACAACTTAGAATAGTGATAATTATCTTTATACGGGACATTTATTACGGAGCATAAATATTTGCATCCTTGAACTGAATTGCATAATCAGTAGCTGGAGAACTTGAGACAAAACTACGCGTACTGGAAATGGCTTTGCTGTTTTTCCCTTTTGTATTATCTGGCTGAGTGGGGGGCGGCTGGAATTTGCGCCCACCAAGATCTCCACATCTGCATTCTTTTTGTGTATCCTCTGGATCACTGTCTGGAGCTTTATGATAATACTTTTGTTTGGCTCCTCCTGATCTCGACATCCCCAAGAGTTTGTTGAAGCGATATTACTGTGATCGTCCCGATTGCCGTGTGCGGTGTATTCCTCTCGTCGCCGGAGGAAGCGCGCGTTACTCCCGTACTGCCGAAACCGCTCTGCCGGTGTGCCAGTGTTCTCCTCCATCACCAAAATAATTTCTGTTTGGCAACCAAGAAAAAATATTTACATTTAAACACGTACAGTATAATTATAATCAAAATCTTTAATCATTAAAACATTAAATTGCAGGAGTTTTGTTGCGTTTCATTTCGGCCGAGTTGGATTATGTTTGTTTAAGGTTTGAGGTTTCAGCGAGATTATTTTCATTATTTCATTATAAATTACTTTATTATATATTCATTATTACTATATATTAGAATAGTGGGTCATATGTAAACAGGTACACTCAAAGCAGGATGCAGTAAATTTAGTTAGGTTTACAATAGTTAAGTATTAACTGCATCTTAGGTGTGAATGGGAAGATCAGGCCGTCATCTGGCTGCCTTATGTGGACAGCTGACATGCTGCTCCCAGAATCCTTTGGGCGCTGACCATCTCCACACAGTTTCATGGGAGAAGACCAGCCTGGTCATGTTTATTTTTGGGGTGTTCACGCTGGCATGCAGAGTGTTCTCTGACTTGGCATCAGTCAGAGAAGAGATAGAGGAAGATATGTGTGCAGAGGTCATAAGATGAAAGGGGTCACCTTTCAATTTAGAAAACATTCAGTAGATTTGTAACACAGTTAACAGATGTTGCCATTCAGAGTCCAGATTCTGAGGTACCATTGGTACCAACTGTTTTGATTATGGATTACTACAGCCACCACTGAAAAATAACGCTACTTAAAATAATCACCATCATCACTTCCTGGTAGTTGGCACTGACTTTGTCAGAAAATTTCCATGTAATATTTCCTGTCGTGACATAATAAATAAAGCAGTTTATCCAGTGAGTGTCAGGGTGGAGCATTCTCGTGGTCTTGTGAAACGTTCACCCTTAGGCAGGGTGCATATTCAACAATATGCTTGTCAGTCACAGTCTGTAACTCATATTCGACAGGATGCCTGTCAGTCACAGTCTGTAGCTCATATTCGACAGGATGCCTGTCAGTCACAGTCTGTAGCTCATATTCGACAGGATGCCTGTCAGTCGCAGTCTGTAACTCTCATATTCAACAGGGTGCCTGTCAGTCACAGTCTGTAGCTCATATTCAACAGGGTGCCTGTCGGTCGCAGTCTGTAAGTCTCATATTCAACAGGGTGCCTGTCAGTCGCAGTCTGTAACTCATATTCGACAGGATGCCTGTCAGTCACAGTCTGTAACTCTCATATTCGACAGGATGCCTGTCAGTCGCAGTCTGTAACTCATATTAGACAGGATGCTGTCAGTCGCAGTCTGTAACTCTCATATTCAACAGGATGCCTGTCAGTCACAGTCTGTAACTCATATTCGACAGGATGCCTATCAGTCACAGTCTGTAGCTCATATTCGACAGTAAGCCTGTCAGTCGCAGTCTGTAACTCTCATATTCGACAGTAAGCCTGTCAGTCGCAGTCTGTAACTCTCATATTCGACAGGATGCCTGTCAGTCACAGTCTGTAACTCTCATATTCGACAGGATGGCAGTCAGTCACAGTCTGTAACTCTCATATTTGACAGGATGCCTGTCAGTCACGATCTGTAACTCATATTCGACAGTATGCCTGTCAGTCACAGTCTGTAACTCTCATATTCGACAGTATGCCTGTCAGTCACAGTCTGTAACTCTCATATTTGACAGGATGCCTGTCAGTCACAGTCTGTAACTCTCATATTCAACAGGACTGCACTCAGATCCATGCTTCATAAGATGAGACCCTAAAGAGAGCAAGATGGAATATGTGGGAAACAACATTTCATTGTACAAGTACCCATACATAAGCAAAGCCTTTAAACTCATTTCATTTAAACACAGCAAATTAATCATTTTTACCCATATATTCAATAATGTGACATAAGGTCAATACATAGGTTAATAACTTGGAGTAATACTATGCAAACCCTCCCTAGTATAGAAATATTGACTCTACTGATCTGGTTTAATCTGATTTAAAGAAACTCAGAAAAATCGTAGTCTTAGTTACTGTGAAGGTCTGATATCCGGCCCAGGGTGTATGCCTGCCTTGTGGCCTGTGCTGTCTGGGATAGTCTTCAGAACCCTCGTGACTAGGATGAACAGTTGGAAGATGCATGGATGGATGGATAGTCTTGGCCATTTGAAATGAGATTTTTCTTTACATAATACAACTTTACTTCAAACAGCCAAATCTAAAGCCCTTAAATTACTGAAAATCATGTTACTCTAGGAATGTTCATTGGTTTTATTTGAAAGGAACTGTTGTCTTTTCAGGAGGGAAGGAGAACAAGATGCCCATTCTCATCTCCAAGATCTTCAAAGGGCTCGCGGCTGATCAGACTGAGGCCCTGTACGTGGGCGATGCCATCCTCTCTGTCAATGGCAACGACCTGCGGGACGTCACACACGACGAGGCTGTCCAGGCCCTGAAGAAGACTGGCAAGGAAGTCATCCTGGAAGGTAGGCTGCAGAGTCAAGAAGTGAATAGTGTGCTTGTTGTCCTGGGACGTCGCGGCTCCTCCTCTATAGAACTTTCAATCTGCGGTATTATGATGAAGCATGCACTGGTGGGCTTCCCCAAAAAGATGAATAGGGTTGTCATGTACGCCTCTTAAAACTGTAAGCGATGAATAAAATGGTACTTCTAACATCTGGAGGAGCCTCTGGGGAGCTGATGTATCCAGTAAATATGGAGCATTTAAAAGAGCAATGGCGTGCTCTCTTTAGAAACCTCTCTTTACAAATAGTATAACAAAAAATAGACCTTGAACTCCACCCCATCAGCTGCGGGTTGGTATTAATGCTCTCACACTCAACGCCTGCAAGGTTAACATTAAAGGCTTGGATAACCAACTCAAAATAAAAACTGCAAGGAGTTTTTATTGTTTTCTTGTACTTTAAATGACCTGTTGTGACAAACCTGCTTGGCACATTCATCATGAACAGCTAAAGACATGCGGTCTTCTTCACTAAATGTCACTATAGGTAGCTGCTGTGCTTTTTTCGACATTTTGCACCATCAGCAGATTGCACAATGAGACAGATTTATAATGCATGTGTTTTTTAACATGTGGGGTGAGGAAGCCTGCATGAGATTGTGTGAGGAGAAGAATATTTGGGCAGATATGAGTGTGACTGATTTCACATGCAGGACAAGAACTTCTGTGGTATTTATTATTGCATAAAGTTGCACTGGTTAAAATGAAATGCGGCCTGTATACATGTGGACTTGATTAAGTGTTGTGTGACAGAAACGTGTTCCCTTTCCGCTATCTGGGTTATTTTAGTGGAGTACTTGTCGAAAACCCACTGAGCTCTGCCCACCTGTCCATCAGCACTCAAAGGTCAATGAACCCAACCTCTAGTGCTTACAGGACTGTAGGAATGTCAGGAAACTCAACGTTTTGCCAGTTGTTAAATGCCACCCACTTCCTTCATTCTGTGACACTTCGTTCACTTCATATTTGTCCCTGCCGTGCCGCGGCAGTCACTGCTGACCAGAGTCTCACTGAGCGCTCCATACAAGCCGATGATGGTTGGCAGTTTGTCGCTGAAATACTGGAAGAGCATTAAGCAAACGTTGGCCTGTTACCTGTAGGACGCCATCACGGTTCCGTGTCGGCCATCTTTAGTCACACTGGATGGATGAAGTCATTTATTTTGAGGTGGCCCTCAATTAGCACATAATCTATATTATGCAACTGGTCATGTGAGTCTCTGAGGGTAGGGCAACATTTTATTTTTGCTTGTTTTTCTTGGTTGTTAAATTCCCTCCTTGTTTATAGCAGAGGTCTAATTAGATTAAGTGTGTATTTCCAAGCTATGCATTACTATCATTCTTGGTTAAATCATCAAGAGCTTACACCACTCTTTTTAGGTTATCTTACGTCATCCATGATCCATCTGCTTAGCCTTATCTTTCTGTTAGCTATTTACAAAAAACGTTTAAAATATAAAATTAGGTTTATGCCGCTTATTTGTTATTCAGGCGTTGTTCAAAGTTAACCTTTCCCATAGCACATTTGAAAATGATCTGGTAAATGAAACCAGCAAGGAAGTATGTTGTCCTCAAGGCCAGAGAGGAATGGTAAGGCTTTGAAATCTGGGGTGGGAAGAGCAACCAACTGTTGTCAGGTGCTGCCTGATTCAGCCCAGCGTCCTATTGGTTACTTTTCGGCCTATGGCAGGAGCCCTCAGCTGTTGAGGGTGCTTCCAAACCTGCACATTGTCAATCACAGCCAAGTCGAATGTAGCGAGCAGCATCGATACTTCACACTCAGTAGTCACTCCAGACGATAGCCGCACCACAGCTGCCCTGAGGTGTATGTCCATCACCATGAATTACTGAGTGTGGGGAAAAGAAAGGGATCAAGAATTAATGTTGGGATTGCAGTGCAGGGGGCACCCACTGTCTGATTAATGTCTCTGTACTGATAGGTTGACAGAGACTTGACAAGGAAGGAGAGTGTATATTTTGATATATGGCTAAATATTTTAACTTGAACCCGACCCTTTATACCGGCAGGACTGAGGCAGGGAGGAGACTGATGAAATTGTAAATCACAGAATTTTAGCAATGGAGCCTCAGCTGGCTTCAGTCAGACTGCAGTGTCTTTTTCCTTAAGGTCTCAGACGCGACTGGTGTTTCCCTCCATCTGCCTGTTGATTTATTGGGTGGTAAAATAAATTGGCAATAACTAATTGTTGATAAGAGAAACCAGGCTTCGAAGGTGTTGGTTTAGGGTGACCAGATAATCCATGTCAGGGAGGACACTTTGAGCTACTTCGGGTTTTACAAACTACTTTCAAACTGAAAGGCTCCTGTGTTTGGCTAAATAGTTCAGCTCTTCTTGTGCTTTGACTGGTTTGTTTCCTTCACTGAAAGACTCATCCAGCTGTTTCACATCAGCATTAGTGACACATGCATGATTATAGGAGACCAATCAGCACACAGCAAGAACTCAGTGCTCAGGTGAAATCCAGGTCCTTTTAATTGAAATGGTAATTTACAATTCCTGTCCTGGCTCAGAGTGTCCTCCCTGACATGGATTATCTGGTCACCCTACGTTGGTTGGAAATACTGTTGAATCAGCTTCAACATTATAGGAACCAATCAAGTCTTTTGGGATTTAAGCAGTTGATGACATCACATTATAATTCTTGCTACTGTGGGTTTTGAAGCCTCATTCCCCTGTTTTTAAGGACCTTAACAAAGTGGCACCTCATTAACCAGCTGGAATATAAAACTTCAGGTTAAAGTGCTGTATTAGAAGGTATAACAACATTGGTTGAATGTAAGTTTTTATTGGCTGAAATAACCTGTGTTTAATTTCAGAGTTAATATCCTCAGTTGAAACTTTAGTAATGAATATTTCATGAACATGAATTTATTCCTTTTTTTTCAACATTTGCTCCTTCCACACATAGTGATTCAACATCTGCAGTTGCATGGATTGGTTTCTCTAATAATGACTTGTAGGATTTAATATAAAATGGTCATACTTATAGGTGAAAGTTCACTGATGTTTAAGTATGTATCCCCATGGCTATACAAGGGTCTAGGCCACACCCCCTGTCGCAACCATGTTGTGGTTTTCTTAGGTCCAGTCACATATAGGTGTGCTTTGTCATCAAGCGGAAGCATAGGGAAGGACAAAGTCTGGTACTGATTCTGTTGACCTTGTTGCAGGGACGGATTACGGACCGGGCCAGCGGGGCCGCTGCCCAGGGGCCCTTGGGGTGCAGGGGGCCCGTGGGGCCCC
>JABFEB020000124.1:84628-148125 GCA_019775895.2 Stomatorhinus ivindoensis
AATAATAATAATAATAATAATAATAAGCCACATTTGATAGCAAGAACTTTGCCATTAATTAAGGATTCACTGGAAACTGTGGGTAATATTACAAAGGGTTAGAGCTGATTTGCACCCAAAAATCATTTTAAAAGAGTATGAGAAGTCAGTTAATAGAAAATGTATGGCAGCCATTGATACCAATATCAGAAAATACTGATTTGCAAAGCACAAAAATCTCCACAGAGCTTATAATACAGTCAGAAAGAGGTGTTTTTTATGACGAAACTGGATGAAATGTTTCAATAAATATTGACATGCACCTTAAAGTGCAGAGAATAAACTTTGTTTGCATGTGTAAGAAAATCGTTGATAAACTACAGAATCCTGATATATTTTTTTCCGGATAAAATTATGTGGCAGCTACAGATTTACTGATGTGCAGAAGTTTAGTTTGGCTGTAATTAAACACAGTGAAATTAAGCATTGTGGATAATAAATAATAAAAAAAAACATTGTGAGGGGGGAAAAAAAACATGCATCTCTAGCAATGAAAATGTAAGCGAATGAGATCACCAGATTTGAAAGGGTTAAGATTCACAAACAATGCCTGCATTTCCTGAACAGATGTCCTTGAGGCAAAATCAAGGATGAGGCAATTGTGAATCTTATATTCTCAGCATGATCAAATCACCAGGCAACAGATATAAATAAAAGGACAGGAAATGAGGAATTCACATTTGAGGGTGTCAGGAGCGAAATGAAGATTCATTGTGAGGGGGCCGACCGGGGGAGGATAAAAATGCAGTGCATTCAGCGGGATATGCAGCCCCTGCCATAAAGTGGCTTGGGGGGGGGGGGAGTTCACCCACAGAAGTAATGCGATGGATTAATGCACCCCAGCAGCATTTGCTGCAGGAGTCTGATTCTTTTATTTGATGTGCGATTCAACCAGTTAAGCGTAGATAGCTCATAAACATAGACTGTCGTCAACTGATGGAATATCCCTGTCTGCATTTTTCAGTGGTTACATCAAGGCATCGCTCACGGTGCCTCTGATATACATAAAGCAGAAAAATGTAACACAATTTAACATAATTTGGCTCTTTGCAAGTAACCCAGCATTTATTGTGAGCTATTCAATGCACTCACAGTTTCTGTGATTAATAGTATTCAAATAAAATCACCACGTAATTTACTTATAGAAATTTACGTGAGCGGGTGCCGGCAGAGGCCACGCGCCTCACCTGCTTCTGATCCTCCCCCAGGCCGTCCCACATGGAGGCCACGATCTTAGAGACGTCCCCAAAGGTGGCGCTGGGGTTCTGCCCCTTGATGGCAGCCTGCGTGTCCCTGAAGAAGAGCGCGTAGGCCGAGACGGGCTTCTGGGGCTCGTTGGGGTCCTTCTTCTTCTTCTTCTTCTGGGGTTTGGGCTTCTTGATCATCTCCGAGGGGGGGCGCTTCTCTCCGGCAATCTGAAGGGGGGGGGATACGATCAGTGGCCCAGTAATGGTCGGCCTCTCCAATAAGCTTGTGGGACACTCACACGTTCGCACGGTTGCCCATAGTATGCAGGTAATGGACCTTCTAACCATTAGTGAACAGAAGCCACAACACAGCATTGTTTCATTTTAAGCAATTGAATGCATTATACATTCTGAGGAAGTTTGGAATTCCTTTGGGGATAAACAATGTAACTGTCTACATCTACACCTAATTACATTACTGATTTACAATTAGAAAAACTGTAATACGAAGATATTTCTGGAATCCATTGTGTGCTATACTGTATGGAATATTACATTGTAATTAACAACGATTAGATACTGATATTTTGTGTTCAGCCAGCTTGATACAAAGGCACATTAATTATCCAGGGAAATCTCAAGGACATAATGAAAAATTTATTTTAAATATTTATTTATAACAGGTGCTACATGAGCTGGGCTGTTCTCTGCTACTTAAAACATTATTTTTAATGCCTTAATTTTACAGACAGTTTGTTATTCCTAAAACATGGCAGGTTATTTTGAATGCACAGTCAGAAATATAACGCAGCCGACCAGAGTGAAGTGTTCATTGATAAAAGCTGTGTGTTAAACAAATGACGTAAGGCCAGAAGGTGACGAGTTCAAATCCTGAGAGCATCTAGCTGCTGCAGCCCTTCAGATGGTCACTGAACCAAATTTTTTCAGTGAAATATTTAGTGGCATAAGTTATTTCACATTTATGCAGGCCCCACCCCTACATAATGGCCCCATTGCATTTCATAAATGTGTGACAAGCTGGGCATGATGCTGGACAGCTGTAAAAGAATCCTCAGAGCAGCCGGGCCACGTTGATCGGCTGTAATAATTGTGATGTCATAGTAACATGACCTGTGTTGTCTGTGGCAAATCAGGACCGCTGCAGCCGATGGTGATGCACAAATGGCCGCAATCTGCATGGCTATAACTTCACGTATTCAACTTGGAATATGATGTCAAAGCCTGTTTTGGATGCTAATTTTGGTAATCAGTAGATGCCCATAATTCCTGCACATCTGATAATGCAACCTGGCCGCCTGCTGTACATTTGTTTTGATACCACAAGGCTTCTAGGGCTTTTGCAGAGCCTGTCAACAGGGATAGCCAAAGCTCTTGGGAGTTTTATTCACACAAAAATACTCTGAGGGCAGAAAGAAAAATGATTGGTTGAGAGACATCCAATAATACTGTAGATAAGGTTGGTCCAAGCAACTAGAGGAGACGGGACCAACAATCAGGTGTCTTGGTTCCGCCTATTCTAGTCGCTTGGACCAACCTCCTCTACAATCTAATTGGTTATCTCTCTGAATCAATCATTTTTCATTGTGCCCTCAGAACATTTTTGCATAAGTAAAACTCCCATAAGCCTATTCAGCCCACGTCCAGACTTTTAATCAAAATGAGAAATCTGCTAAGATGCATGCTTCTTAAACTACAAGGGTGGAAAGAAAAGTGAACACACAACAAGGAACATGGTTTTACTGCTTTCTTTCATCCCTGATATATCCCTTAGGCACCACTGAAAACTTGGTTTCAAGAGGCTTAATGAACTAAAACTGTGTTTTTAAGATCTAACAATTTGCCTGTCTGCAAATCCAGCTAATCTATTTAGGTGCTTCAACAGCTCTTCCACACCGGATTGTGTGAATCACATTAAATACTGCTCTCATCACACTGATTTACTTTGACCTAATTACAGTGACTATGTCCCCAATTGATCCACACATGTATCGCTATGCAAACCATATCAGAGGTAGTTTAATCAGATAGGACTGTGTAAAAGTATGATTCAACAAACTGTGTTAAAAGGAAAGAGACAAAAACTGCATGGGAATTTGCTTTCCGAAAACTGCAGAAACCCAATTCCCTTTGGCAGTAAATAACTTGGATTCATCACATTTTTCTGTTGAACAGTGGTTAACGCTAAATCCTAAAAGAAACACAGAATATGGCCCAACTTAAATACAGAAGAATAGTATGTCTTAAACGATGGCTGGCTGGCTAAATGCTAAAGAGCTTCAATAACTCTGCCACATTCTCCTGCCACTTTCAAGGATTTATTTTCAGTTGTTAAAATATATAATTCATGAAAATAAAAAGAGGAAAATATAATGTCCACAAAATATATTGCTAATACTGCATGCATAGCTGTCGTTCCGAAAACAATGTTAAAAAGGTATGTGACATTTGTGCAATAATATGCCACAAAACGTCACAATTCCATGTTTTCCCATAAAAAATGTCATATCTTCCTAAAAATAAGCACAATATTCCACTGTATTATTAACTATATTTTTGTACATACAAATTAGGGTGATTCTATTCATTCATAGGCTGAATATATTAAAGAGCTAATAGAATCATCATTAGAGTTGAAATTTACATTATTTACCACATATCTTCAACATACGGATAAGACATCGTACATGGTACTCAAACTGCCTTGAGTCGAAATTGCAATTAATTGGCGAGACCACCATTGCACATGTTCTGCGCTGGCACTTTCCACAAGTGGTTTGTTGGTACTCAATAGGTAGACAAAATGATAGGTTATGTGTGCATCAGATACGTGCGTCGACACGCAAGGTAAGCAAGATGCTTTGCTGCCCCCACAAACATCACACTCCGCTTATATGTGATGCTGTAGACTCTAATACTCTAGAGTATACTTTGAATAGTTTGGGACTACAGTGCATAAAAAATGTCCATCTCCCTATTCATTGTTTTGTGTACCTACAGGCTGAAGCACTGCTGCAGCGGTGATCTGAAATCAGGGTTGTTAGCTAACATTTGAATTTGAATCATTCTTGTTTGCACTGTTTTTAGAAACATATCTGCATCTGGTCAAATCCAGCAACAGCACTGGCTGTTATATTTGATCCCTGCAGTGAAGAGAATCTGTCCCTTTTATAAAATTGCACACACTGCGATACTTTTCGGGGGGGGGGAAGTGTTTTTCTCAAAAACGGGCCATGCTTGAAATGGCACCGTTTTTCTCTCCAGATCATGACAAATCTACAAAGATCAATAGCTTATTACTTCAAGGGTCAAATGAAGAAATATCTTTCTCCCAGCCTACTTCTCAACATAAACAGCCCTTAAAACAAATCTCTCTAAGAAGCATTCAGGAGTGTCAGGGTAGGTTAGATTGGGATCAGAATGGTTCTGAAGCTTAAATATTTAAGAGCTCAGGCTGGATCAAAAGGCAACAGAGAAAAAAACTACATAGTTCATTCAAGGCAACTACTAGCTAATTACAAGCTCAGAGTATGTAACGACACAAGAGCAAAATAGAAAAAGACGTTTTTGTTTGATGTGGGATGTCTGACAAGTAGGTAGCCACATTGATAATTACTCCAAAATGTCTTCAATGAAATTCAAGATTTTATTTTTACATTATACTAACTGGCAATTGAGGTTTTGACTACAATGGCTCGTACCAAAACGTATCATATATCGCATGTGATCCTTTATGATCTCGCTGAGGAAAAGCTGATCATGAATAATATTCAAGTCATTCCCCCCCACATGCTTTTTGGGGCATTCGGATCCTCTACAGACCTGAAAGGCACCATGGTGCAGCTTGCGAATATGCCCACCCCCCCACATGCCAGCACTCAATGCCACTTAGACAGCATAAAATAAATAAATAATTGTTTCCACCCCAGTACCTTCAAATGGGAATCGGTTTCCTCTTCCTGGGTGGAGCTGGAGGGAGAGGGCGTGGCTGATTTACTTCCCGGAGGTGAGGGGGAACCATGGGTAATAGCACTTCGCAGGCCAACCTGAGAGCTCAGCTGGGACAGGGCGCTCATGTGGTGGGGCAGTATCCTAGGTGATCTGTTTATCAGGGGGTTGTGGTGGATGGCATCATAATGTGAGCCATCTAGATGGGTCATCTCCTGGATCTGGATGAGAGAAGAAGACCAACTTTACCAATTGTTCATTCCCAATTGTCTACTATCAAGGCTGTATAGTTTAAAAGCGAGGATTCTCCTTTTCTTGCCCTTGTTGCTAGAGGGCCAGGGAAGGACAAAATGTGTGGGGGGGGGTCCCTTCAGGCTACTTGCTCCCAGTTGCAATCCTACGCATGGTTGGACAAGTCACCCACTTTTCCCGCTCTCCTCAGGATAAAACTCAGCCCATGCAGACTCCCAGCCTATTCAGCCTCTTTGGATATAGACTACCCTGGCTGCTACTTTGTCAGCTAAAACGTAGCGCTGCCAATGGTAGACTTTACATGAGGCAAGTCAAGTGTTACCTGAAGACTGAATATTTACAAGGCGTTACATTCTGGCTGCTGCAAGTTCTTAATAACCCTCCCAGCTTTCTGCGAATGCTACGGCGGTCCAGCATAAAAGCACAGAATTTAAACATGTCGGACAAGTTTTTATAGGTTTCTGCTATTGACGTGTTGAATGGCGTGGCTCCCTCATGTTTAACTGAAAGCTCTTCAAAGTCCTCCGCAACTGCTCCATTCACAAAGAGCAGACTATCTTTCACTCAGATGATCACAAAAAAAAGCGTCAAACTGGTGGCAGAGTTCTCTCCTGGAGAGCCCTGCAGCTACGGAACATCTTATCCAATTTTATTGGAGGATCAGGCACTAAATCAGTGTTTCGATCTAGATTAAAAAGTCGAGCTTCTCCCATTCCTAGGAATATGTGCTGAGTTAAAGAGATTCATGACTGTTTCAGTAAGTGTTTCATACCTATGAAGAATTCAAGTGTGTTGGATCCCTGATATCAATAATGAGATCTACCACAAATAGAGGTTGATACATTTTCCTGTGATAAGTTCTGTGTTCTATGAGTGCTATTAAATTAAGCAATTGATTTGTTTGTCACTAGATTTGTTAGCAATGTAATGAAGTTAGCAATTTAAACTTGCCAATTTGTTAAATGTGATTGTTGTTCGGTAAATAGCCACAATTGCAAAATGCTTAATAACTGAACACTGTATTTCCAAGCAAATGCCATGGAACTTGGACAAAGCATAAAATAAATTCCGGCACAAGGCAAATGTAGCTTTATAATCAAATTCACAAAGGCTGTGTGTTACCCTTGGATCACAGATGACAACAGTATACCTTCATTTCTGGCTCCATAAGACTCCCCTAATGGCATTTACCCAAAGCATTCTATGAAAATGATAATGTCATTCTTATGTATTTTTGTCCAAGGGGTGTATAATTAATTATATATCATCCAGAGAGCCTTGTAGCTACACGGTAAAATACTGCCAGACGTAAAACAAGGGTATCTCCATAACTCTTATTGTTTTTGTGAAATACCCATGATTCAGCCAGCCAAACAATGGCTCCAACAAAGTAATTATCTTAGCTGCTAACAAATACTATCATAGTATTTGTTAATTTGTTAAAAAGGGCAATTGCATTAACATTGTCCAAATAAAATAAAGTTGGAAAGTCCTGCTGGATCAGTACTTAACAAGGACTGGAAAAGAAGCTGTAAAGCACACCCAAATCGCCAGCTATTATAATCAGCCATGGCTAGCTATTGGAATAAAATATTAAGTAATGAGGCTAGGAAGCCAAAACTATCATTAAACCAAGCCTATTTACCCAGCCTCCACCCCCCTGCCTCCTTAGCCGTCAACAAGGGGGCTGTCTGAATGAGCAACAACACTCCTCTTTTTTTTATCAGCCATTCTGTATGGGGCTGCCCTGCAAATAAGGCAGAACCGATCTAGCCGCACATCCACTCACCCATCTTCAGCCACTTGCCCAGTTACGAGGCTGCAAATAGAAACACAATCTACTAATTAAGGTAATAAGAGTAAGTTGTTCAGCTATTAAGAATAAATTATTCACGCATCCACGCCTCATCTAGCCACTTATCCTACGCAGGTTTTGCAGTTGCAGGACTTATTTATATATTTACTGAATATTCTTTTCCTAAAGAAAAGATATAAATATTATAAATACATTTTACATGAAATAATATCCCAAAAAAACAGTGACAGTCACCTGACAAACATGGCACCTGGGAATTTTACAGATACAATGCTTTGCCCTTGTATGACACATGCGTTGAAAATTCCTGGTTTTAGCTCCATTTTAGAGAAGTTGGGGCTTCCTGTAGCCTTTCATCAGCTGAGAGACACAAGAGGCTTTGCTAACATCCATCCTTGAAAGAGAGATAGAGTGAGCAGGGAGGGTGGAACACAAACACAGCGGTTGCCATAGCAGTGCACGCTAATTGTTTTATAGTGTTGACCACAAAAGGAGCTAATGTCCAGGCAAATTGCTTTGTTTGGCTAATAATGCTTCGCTTGCACGAGCCAATGGGAAACAGGTGTATATCAAATTAACTTCAACGGCAAAGACAACGGGGAAAAAAGCGAATCTATTTTAAGTCCCATTGAAAACCTCACATTTTCACTTATCTTTTGTTCTCTCCATCATGCCTCAGGGGAGATTTGATTTAATTTAAAGCATAAGAAACATTTTTATTTATTTATTTTTTTTGTATTTCAGACATGAAACATGACCCACCCTACCTCTTGCACCTCCACCATGCACGCCCAGGCTCTGAAGGAGGAAAATCAGGACGTGTGAGATAAAGCCTTTGATTTATTGAAGAAAAAAAAACACAGTGCCGTATTCAAAACAATGATGACAGCAAACAAATGGTATATCCCTGAGAACTGTTGAGAAATATTGCGCAGTCCCCGAATGCAGGTTCTTTTGAAAGCATACCCTTAAACCCTACATCAAAAGGGAATATTTGTTTTTACCGTATTTTATTTTGTCACATACATGTGTTAATTTAATCTGAATGACTTTTGTTACCTATTCACATTGCCACTGATAAACCCATCTGTGCAAAGGGAGCCACAGTATGGACCCAGCTTAATTAGTAGGCTGTTAAGCAGATATTTGCATGCTCTGATATTTCATGACATACCTTCAACCTAGAAGTGTATAAATTAAGTTGCAAAGATGCAGGATAGGGCACTGGAGAAGTCCTCCTTTTCACATACTTTCACCCTAAGTTGTTTCAGCTTACATAGGTCTGCACCACATTTGTCAAAACGGTTTTAAAAGTCCCCGGGCAATTCTGCAAGGCTCAAAAGGCAACAGACAATAACAGCCACAGAAATGTATACATTTCGCTGTCCTCCTGTTCCTGTTTATGACAGCTCATGCACTGCCTTCAACAACACTGTCATCCGAGATCGCATGTAACAGGGGTCCATATATCATTACAAGAATTTCCCACAGGATGATTTTAACGCCGAATAGTACCGATATTTAGTTAAACAATGTTTCGCGTATGTATATACAAGGGGGGGGGGGCAAATTTAATGCCGAGCTCAGGCATGAACACTGCAGAGATGGCTGTTAGTAAATACCCTCCTTTTGCCTTATTGCGCTTATTACGGCACCCTCTCCTTAAACCCAGCCGCCAGCGTTAAGTAAACACAGTCTTGTGTTTCTAAACACCATCAGCAGCGCCGCCTAACTCCCAGGGACTGGAAACATCTTGTTGAGGCTAATAGCTTACTTGCCAGGTTCACGATCGCTATTGTAAAAATCACTGAGCATTTAATTGAAACAAATGACTATAATAATAGGACATTATCCCCGCAGGCTCAGGGCCGCAGCGGCTTTAATTATCGCTCCGCCGCCACGCAGATACCGGGGAAAGGAGCCGCAGAAGCGCTTCGGGCACCGAGGTGGGCGTCTCCTCCACCCCCAAGGAGATCACTGCCGGCACGTTTTTTCCTGCCGTTGTTTCTGTTTGCACTCAGACCTGCTCTGTCCCCACAAGATGTGTATAAACTGGGAACGCTAAGCATAAACAGATGGGATTTATAAGTCCGCTGTTTTAAGTGTTTCTAAACAAGCTAGGGCCACCTACATTGCCAAAAGTCATTTACATTAAATGAAACCTCCGTATAGGACCACACACGCAATACAATATAGTAACATACCTCTGAGCGTTCATTAGTTATACTCATATTGCACTTATATCATGAGAGGAAAGAGAAACATGATACATTCTGAGGGACATAAAAGAATCCATGAAAATATGCCGTCCTTTATTAATACGTGACGCAGTGTGGAGCTTCCCTACAATTCCAGGGCTCAGAGGAATTGAAATCTTTCTTCCTTCTGCAAATAGTGCTAATTTCCTCCAAATTAAACTCTGCTGGAGTAATTAATAATTTATTTGCACTGCTCGTTCTAGGTAGGCAGCTGCTTAACCGTTCTGGTTTCCCTGAACATGTTGGCCGATTTTAATTATTCTTAAGCATTAACAACAGTTGTTATACTCTATTCTGTTCCGTTCAAATGAGCAATTAAGATGAATATTTATGAATACTCCGTGGTTCCACTTAATTTAATTTAATTAGTACTTAATATCCCTACCCTTTTGTAACAATACTAACTCAACTGATAAAAAATAAAGCCTTTTATTTAAAATATCATTATTTTCCCCACAATACACTTTATCTTTTGTTCTTTTTATAATTAAATACTAGCACTCTGTAGCTTTTAAATGCAATTCAGTGTTTGTTATCTTGTGATTCCCTTTCACAGCAATGCATATTTAACCTGCCCATCTTCGGCATCGCATTAATTTTCGTACCATTCACTACAACCGGCCAATAAGTATAAGGCTTGCATGCAACATAACACGAAATCCGGAACATGAATGATACATTAAAGCATTTTTATTTATGCAAGTCATATCCTCACCCCAATTCCTTTTGTTAATCATTTTGAAGACAAAGCCAGTACCACTGACTTCATATGACGAGGAGCTAAGATTATTAAACTTCGTGTGACAGAAATTCATATTGTGACGATAATGACAAATATGCCCATAGTTGCACCAATAAAATAGGTTCTCTGCCAAACCACTTCAGCACCCCAGACCTTCGCTCCGTGTTTAAACAAGTTGCCGGTGCCCCTTGGCAGTGCTTCGCGTCCTCATTACCGGGATTGTCAGGGCCGTCACCCTGTCAAAGAAACATCAAACAACTGCCTCCTGTTTCACGAAAGAACAGATCTGAGCTGTGCCCGATGCCATGAGTTGCAAATATCTTTTAAAAAGCAGAGGCGGCAGCAGCAGCAGCTGTAGACTGCCGGGGTGTAGACCCCAAAGTCACTGCATACGGAGATTTCTCCCTAATGAGGACGGCACCTCCAGTCATGTAAGCTTCGCCCCCTCGTGCCTCTATTTCTCAGTGGAGGAGGGCGGCACGCTCAGCAACAATTAAATCATTTGCACACAGTTACCAGGCCTGTGCATTCTCCTGAGATGTGTTTTTGTCATGGTAGGAACTACCTTCTTTTGGATGCCAGACTCATCTCTCTCTGATTTATGGGTTCACTGGAATTCACGGGGTGACACGACCATGGGAAGGCAAGCGTCTGATTGGCTGCGCCTCACTCCAGTGTTTTTTTTTCTTATAGGTCAAAGGTAACAGATCTTTTGTCTGAGGGAGGAAGCCCGTGTGACACAGGGGAGAACATGGAACATGCAAACTCCACAGACACACAGAAGAAGTGAGATTCGGAGCCCCAACACTGCAAGAAAAAAGATGCTTTATTTTCCCACTACCACATGTACATTGCAGTACTTGCTTGTACATGCCCCATCTTGCTCTCCTTTGAGACATGCATATTTATATATACAGTTCAGAGCATAGCTTTGAGTCCAAGCATAGGGTGAAGCCAGTTATCCAGCACCCCCAGAGCATTATTTTGGAAGGGAGGGCTGGATACTGGGACTTGAACCACCATCCTTTCAAACACATGGACAGAAGCTTCACCCTGTGAGCTACACATTGCCACCAAGCTGCCTGCTAATAATAATATCCATCCATCCATCCATCCATCCATCAATCCTTCCTTCCTCCCTTCGCCAGCATAAGGTCAGGGTGAGCCTGGAGCCCACCCCAGGAAGTGAAAGATAAAAAAGATAAAACCTGAATTGGATGCCAGTCCATTTCAGGGCACATACAAAATCAAACCCGTGTACCCAATGTGTGACCAACAATTTGCAGACTGAGAAAGCCTGTTTTGGGTCTGTCCATTTCTCACGTGCAGTTCCTTCCTCAGAGTGTTTCAGAAGGAGCTGGCAAGCACTTTAAGACCAGCCCCATCACAACGGAGAGGATTTTATTGAGTAATGAGCCGCAGAGGCTTATGACTAAACGTGCTATAAAAGCATCTATCCTCGTAACTGTGTCCTGGAAGCCCAGTGCCTCCCGTGAAGGTTTCAGGGATTTTATTTATTTATTCTTTTTAATTAATAGTTTGGCGCTGGTACACGACATACTGCAACACAATAAATTTATATGTTAAAAAGGCTTTTGTAGGAGGATGCTTCCCAGAGCTACACAACTGACATAGAGTTGTATTTGATCTGAATGCGTCGGGATGGAATGCGAGCGCTCGCCATAACGGG
Organism: Stomatorhinus ivindoensis; assembly: GCA_019775895.2. NCBI lineage: Eukaryota > Metazoa > Chordata > Actinopteri > Osteoglossiformes > Mormyridae > Stomatorhinus > Stomatorhinus ivindoensis. The sequence goes on from JABFEB020000124.1 coordinate 96,579, forward strand.
CGATTCAAAGGCTGTAGGGCCTTCTGTGGTTTGCAAATCCCTGAGAGAAACTGGAATTTATTTAACTTTAATTTGCCTCAGAGCCTCATCCAAACATCTTACTGCCAATTTCAATATCATCTTCGTTTTTATGTTGCTTTTTGACCAAAATAAAAGTATTTGCATTTAGGTTTACAATAATCATGCGGCATCACAGCGCAGACTGTCTCAGCCCACATCACCTACAAGCATAGCTGTTAAAGGGAAATTAAACTAAATCTCATCCCCTGACTTACATATTCTTAAGGCTGATTGACTTCATTAAGAAGAAGATGAGTTGTGAGTCAGAAATGAAAAGCTTTTTGACATAACGAAATTGGAAATAACTTTCATTCCTTTAAAACATTTCTCAATACACAGCTCTACAGTTTTATATCATATTGCAACAGAAATAAGGCCCCATATTCCCCAGAGATAATAAAAAAAATTGAATTTTTTTCTTATCGGTCATCTATTTTTCCAGAGAAAGCTATTACTTGCTGCCTGTGGTTGCTAAGCAACAGGAAATATTAATAGCAGCTTTTATTGGGCTAGCTTTACCAGAGGAGTACTAAAACGGGGAAGTGGAAAACATGAATGTGTTAGATAAATCTTTAGCCCTTTCAGGGGTTTGCACAAGTCTCTGTTTGTGCAATGATTTATTGTAATGATGGTTCATTTATGAGAATAGGCAGTGTCAAATAAGAAAACGGAACATTACCCCGAAGGGCTATTTGAAAATAAATAATTGCAAAGGTGGGAAGAGAGCTGTTTAAAGTCCAGCTTTCTTATTCAGGTATTATATTGTCTTATTATGCAGAAAGGGAAAAAAGACAATTTAAATTTTTTTACCTCTTTGAAAGTTGAAATGGATAATTATATGTGTATCCTTCAGAATAATTTGCAGTAATGTGCTTTTGCACAACAACCATCATGATTAAAAGCAGTATTTCCTCCAGCAAACTTCTAACCTTGAAACGTTTTACACAGCAGTATTAGGAAATCAGTAAGCAAACTGAACTGAGCTCTTTCCTCGAAAAAGCATCTATTTAAAGAAAATGCAATTAGTGCTTACTGTATCAAACCAGCAGTGCGTTTTCACTTTTCGTCATGGACCTGTTCAGCAGTTATTGTTAAAAATGGCAAAATATCCTTTAACCTAGAGGATTCTAAAATGATTGAATTAAGCTCAAAGAATAATGGTTCCCCTTTAAAGTAATCTAGATGTAAATTAAGGTTAAGGAGTGACCCAGTTCCTTCATTCTTCCTTTAGGTTTACTTCTCTTACAGCTACATGACATTATCCTCTCCCTGTAAGGAACTTATTACTGGCCCCATTCAGAACAGGACAGCTAAAAGTAAACACAGAGTTAACATTTGGAATTTTAAGACTGTTTGCTCTGCACAGTCATATGCCTTGCTTCTCCTCTGCAAGACTTTAATTCCTGTTTTTCGTCATTAAAACGTACATGTCATAACTCTCATTTCTCATTTATTGATATGGTCCCACAATTTTTTTAGATTTTTTTTTTCTGCTGAGCTAATCTTATTTTGTTTTCCCGAAGGAAGTTGCAGTTTTAATAATTGATATTCCTAGTGCACTGGATAACATTGTTGCCTCATACCTCGAGGGCTAGGGGTTCAATTCCTGCCTCAGCCGTGTTTATGGAGATTGTAGATCCATCCCAAGCTCTGTGAGACTCTCCCTGCAGTCCAAAGGCATACAGTCAGGCTAATCAGCAGCTCAAAATTGTATATGTGCGCCCTGCGATGGAATGGCATCCACTTCATTACCAACCCCTACCTTACAAACCTTTCCAGGATAAGCTGCTGGGAAATGGATGGATTCTCTACAATGTTCTATGTGAACATTTAAGGCTAAGCAACTTGCTGAAGGACACAACAGCAGATTCGTCCACGTTTGGCTGTCTTTGGGAATTAGTCTAGTTTAGCACCAGACGGGCTGATATCATACTCTGCTCTGATATACTTCACCATCCTTCTCGTTTAAAGAGAAGGTTTCAGTGTTGGAGCTGAGAGGGAAAAGCAACTTAGCCAGCGGCAAAGTCCAACCCCTTTTGAAAATGGATATTCTATTTTCGGATATTGATCATTCAACGGGAATCATTAATCACCTTCAGCTTCAGTCAGATTTATGCAATACAATCAATTATACAAACGAGGCTTAATTGCTGGTGGCTCATTGCGTAGCACTGTAGCCTCTCACCTCCAGATTTTCTGGTTTGATTCCAAGAGCCCTGTTCTCAGTTTGCAGTATACAGTTTGTTTGTTCTCCCCCAGTCTGCACAGATTTTCTCCCCATGGCTAAAAATGCAGTGAGGCAATATACATTTGGTTTGGACAACTTGGACAACTGGATCACAAGCAGACATCTTGGGGGGGGGGGGCAAACTTAATAATGTAAACACAAGGTACTGTTATTTGGTGGGTTAATTAAGCCAAATTTAATATTGGGGGGGGAGACGTTACGCCACCCCCCGGTTCCGGAGTCTATCATCTAGCATCTCGAAGGTGTCCAGTTGACTGTCTGCATTCAGGTCAAATGCCAAATGGCTTCAAACACAGTTATTCTGATGTCCTTGTCGGGGATGCATCCGGACCCATTTGCGTTTGCACTACAAAGGATATGTGGTCAAATGCATCCCAGAGCACCTCGGCAAGTGGTTTGAGTGATCAGATCACAATATGTCTTGGTGGTTGTTTACACTAGGATTTAGTGCTGTTCACTTATGATCTGATTGCCCATCTAGTATCTAGGCTCACTGTGCCCCTATGCTGGATGGATGTTTAATAGATGAAGGTAAAAGCTGAAGGCTTATCTTACTCTCATCATGAATGCATGCAGCTTCATGTCACGGTGGGTGTAACTCATCAAACGGCCGCTTGGGCTCCCTCCGGCTCTTGGCCCGGCCCGGTGAGTGATGTACGCCTCGATACGAGCACAACTGACCAGAATCCAACGTAAACAAGTAAATAAGTCTCCTCAGACTGCGTGTTGACTTTCTACCACAACAACAGAGGCTCCCTTGAACACACACCTGATATAAGGCTGCTGCAATAATAACTAGGAGCATGTTAAGCTATCTTCGTAGCCATGGGTGAACTATGGGTGAAGTGCATATGCTGCCATTAAAGCCCCCCCCCCGAATTATTATTCTCTATTTGGTCATTATATTTATTGATAACATGAATGATGCTTACTGATTATCCAATACAGTCTCAGCCCTAAACATTTACTGATAAGATCACAATTAATAAAGCTTTTGCTTTAATGGAAATGGCTAAAATATCTGTTATAATCATGAAATGAGTGTTTTATTGTCCTTAGGGATGGAAGATTGGCCAAATTAGATGAGAATGAGGCAAAGAGACTTAAGTACACTAATATTTAAGCTGAAATTGATATACTGGCTGTTCTTAGACACAAGACTCAAAAGTGTAGAAATAGTTTATAAACATCTACAACGAGCAGTCAGTTCAGTGGCAGCTGAGAGTTTTTTTATCATACTGTGATTGAATTCCTCAAGGGCACCTGACAGTGATCACTCTGTATAATCCGCAGCTAAAAGTGGCATCAGATTCCGTGTGTGATCAATGAGGGAACTTCATCGCTGCTCCATTTTAAAATAACCTCAACTTTTCCAGCATTGCGCTTAAATATTCTGAACAGGGTAATTATCAGCAATGTTAAAATTAGACAAAAAAGGCCATATTCACAAAGAACGTATTCATTCATCAAAGGATAAATGACCAGTAATTTGATAAGAGTTGGATTTGGACCTTAGAATAGCGCGCCCATAAATAGTCACAATGCAAGACGAGCTCATTGTCCCATATGGTTATTTATGGAAGTGCAGTTCGAAATTCCAGTCCTGAGTCTTACCAAATTCCAGTTTTGTGAAGATTTCGTCCTCCCTTCAAACCAAGGTAATTACATACATAGAAGAATGGTCATTGTGGTCACATAAGGCTGTGTTATGCATTACCAAGACAAAAGCCAAGTCTGAATGGAAGGATATTTTATTCTCCCTCTACAGCCAGCTGTAGCTCAGCTGTAGCTGTGTGAATATTTTGATATGAGAAGCACACACAGACTTTAAGGGACTTAAATGTACCAGACAACACTGACACAGAAAGACTTGCAATACGTGTATCTTTAAACCCTAAATTGTTTGCATTGCATGGACTGGTAAAACCTCTCTTTCCTGTTAAAGATCACCCCATGTTTGATTTGAATGCTGCTACTTGTTAAGCAATCACCGGGATGTCACTAAGATCCAGAACGGATGGGACATATGAGAGGAGGTATCTGCAAGATTGTGAAAATGATGCAGGGAGAAAACTTTACGGGGTACGCTGCGGCACGGATGTCAGTCGCGCAGGAATGAATGCGTCCACCTGTGTGACTGACGTGCAGGCGATGGGATCCATTAGCCACATTAGGGTGAATTAGTCTGCACCTCAATTAGCATGCCGCTAATGTTTTACATGAGGATCAAAGGGAGTGATTCTGTTTCTCCCAGCACATATCATGATTGTGTTACTTTGATATCATGACTCTTGACAGAAGCAGTGTACACTTGCCTGCTTTTATGCACCTGCCTTTCTTTTTCGGAACCTCTTAGAGCCATCGTGACATGAAGGGTTTCCAAGGAAGCAACAGAGAGCTTCTAGCAAAAAATCAATGCCAGCCTTGTACCGGCAAACTGGACCTGCGAGAACACCCTCAAACCCTAAAGAGGTACACGGCACAAAGAGAAAGGACTTCCACAGTACTGTTTGATTGGTAAAACTCTGATATTCATGCTTTTAATCCAGAGCTGGGTGTTTACATCAGATGCCTATCTCAAAGCAGAGAGTCTTCATTTCTGTTCTATTTTATTATTTCTCTTTCTTTCACTCCTGCTCGCCTGTTATGCCATTTCATTTATATTTGATAAAAAATAACTTACTGCCCCAGAGACTTTGTTAATAAGAAAGCCTAATTATTATTACATTTATCTCCAATTAATCACATTTCCAGCTAATGTCACCTCTTGGACCACCTCACTTAATGCTGGGTGATTGTCCAGCACTTGGGACCTTTGGACCTCATCACTGGATGATTGACCAAGTCCAGGAAGTTCTGAGCCTCTTAATGCTGGGTGACTGACCAGTTCCTGGGACCTTTGCACCTCATCACTGGATGATTGACCAGCTCCAGTAAGCTCTGAACCTCCTCACATTATGCTGGGTGATTAACCAGCTTATGGAACCTTTTGACTTTCTCACTTGAATCTGGGTGACTGACCATCTCCTGGGCTCTTTAGACCTCTTCACTGGATGATTGCCCAGCTCTAGAAAGCTCTGGACCTCCTCACTTAATGCTGGGTGACTGACTAGCTCTTGCAACCTCTGGATCTCTTTACTAAATGCTGGGTGATTGACCAGCTCCTGGAACCCTTTGGACCTCCTTACTAGATGATTGACCAGCTCCAGGAAGCTCTGAACCTCTTAATGTTGGGTGACTGGTAGCCTCTGGATCTCCTTACTTAATACTGGGTGACTGATTAAGCCATGAAACCTCTTCGACTCTAAGTCTGTTCATTTAGGGCTAATATAAAATGATCATAGGCTCAAATTATATTGACTATTTATTTTCAGAGTTTAATAGAGCTTAAAACGTAACAGAACAATTTGTCATGCTACATGAATGCTTGTCCAGATTTCCCTTTTTCATTTAGGCCTTATAACTGAGATACTTTTTGTCTCTTTTATTACCCTGTTAAAGTTAAAAATAACAAAACAATAGTAAATACTTTCAGGACAAGTCAAGGTTCTCACCCTTTGTAGTTTCAGGGCTGTTTGTCTGGATTTGAATCTATGACCATGGAATAGTCACACTAAGAGGTCAGGCGTTCAGTAAACAGATATCTTTTTCATAGGAACAATAAAAAACCCAGTAACTTCTTCATTGTGTCTTCTAATGGGTTACTAATTAGCACTTAAGGCCTCAATTGACTCTAAATACACAGTCATTTTCATTTGAGACATTATTTATAAAATGTGAGAATCAAGAACTAGATTAGCAAGGATCCAACGAGCTAGCAGGTGACATCAGACTTAAATACTCTAAGCTAAATTAACACTTATTCTACCAAGGATTCCGAGGTGACTTACAGACGGCATTTGACTGGACAGCAGATGTCCATCCTGCGCCAACATGTTGGACATCATGATGGCAGGCAGCTCTGGGTAGTTGTAAGGGTTTATCAGCCCATTGTGGGGCAGAGGGTGACAGAAGTAGGCAGACTCGGGGTCCATCAGGTGCAGCAGGGAGGGGTCCGGATGGTTGGGAGGGGTAATGGGAGGAATCTCGTAGTCTTCGTCACCTCCGCCGCTTCCCCCGCCCTGACCAGAGTAGTTCTGGAAGAAGGGGAAATGAAGATTGTGAACCCACATCTCTGGAAAGTTTCTAACTGGAATCATAGTGAAGGTAAGACAAATAATAAGTTCTATGTCCCTTTTAAAGCTGCGTTTAAATACCCAGTAAGAAAACAATAGGATCCATAAAATCAAAAGCTCAGTAGTAACATTAAATACAAAAGGAGCTTTCATGGCCAAAGCAGCAAACTGCTGTTATGTCTCTCAATCTGGTGTTTCGTTTCTGAGTACAGTAATAGGCAGGCAGCTCTATCAGCCCCCCAGGGTGCCGCCTTGGTCCCTCATCCGGTGCGACGTCAATCACCCCTGTCTGCTTAAAAGGTAGCAGACAGTTACTGCAGCCTGTCCGAATCGTCTCTGTGATGAGACAGAGCCACCCCTCCACATCTGTCACTGCTACCACCCAAGTCTGCTGCTCTACTTGTCCTATTTAGTCAATGGGGAAACGTTTTTGGCTTCATTTCCTATTAGTATATGGTGCAACCCAATTGTAAGGTCAAGACTGACTGTTTCCTGTTACAATCTCTTGAAAACATATAACTCTTTCAACCTAATCTTTACCATAAGATGCAATTTCGATCTTTGTAACATTTTAAACTGGTATGGGCCTCAGAAAGTTGTTTTTTTATCAGCTAAAACCATCCAGACATAGATATGTATAGCGGAATATGAAAGTCTTCTCTTGAAAATTCACTAGGGAACTAAAGGCAATTCTGTCTGAGGAAATCCGACTTGACTCTGTTTATAATGACTGAGTCATATTAATCATCACAAAAAATATTCCAGTGTCAAGAACTCAAGAGGTTTTTAATAGAATTTTTATGATTCATGTCTTGCAGTATAAATCAAACAGTCAGCTCTTAAACATTTCAGAAATAAATTCAATATCATCTCTGTGTAGGCTGGTATCCTCCACAGCAGACCAGCCATTTGTCTTGAAAATAAATACTTTTAGCAAATAAATGAGCAAGACAAAATGAAAGCAAATTTTTCTTAGGGGCTGCCAGTTTTTCTTGTTCTTTAACTGTGAAATACTCCTTAGCTACTTCTGAAAGCTAATTTTCTGAAAGAAAATGCTCAGAAATAGTGGATTACTTTTATTTGCTATTTTTGTTGTATGTTGTAACAACATTGCTATTGGTGATCATGGTGATTTTTAAGTTTAGGTTTAATGATTTTTTCATTAATGTTTATATAATACATGTTCTCCTTTGGTAATGCAACTATTTTGTACTTTCTATAATGGATAAAAACATGTAATGGTTCACAACATTTCAAATGCTATAAATCAGACTATGCATCCATACTGAAAAAATCATGCCAGTTAATTGTGCCTTCATTTTAAGATAGTCACCAAAAATTGCAGCAATTTTATTTTATTTTCCTACCTACTGTCTGATAAAAATTAAAGATTAATGTACTAGATTGTACTTTGAAGACATGTTTTTTCAGGCTTTCAAGGGTATTGTTATTGTTTGGTCTAATGGACGAGAAAACTAACATTTCCTGATATTCAATTTCCTTCATAATTGTTGGAAGGAAACAAAAGTATCTGCTGTAAACAGTGGGTGCTTTGTGAGCTACAGCTCGCTGTCAGTGTCCTATGGGAGCTCCACATCTCCACCATCGCTCACAATGCCATTGTGTTGTTGCATTCAGTGTGTTCCAGACATCAACTATTGAGTCTGCCAGGGTTTAAGTATTGTGAGCCCTGCTGCTTAGGTATGCTAGTTCTCTCCAGTTTTGAGGGAACTTTTGTTTGAAGGACTGAATGTAGAGGACAGTTTCCTCAGGTGTAGGAGGTTATCTATTCCACTCTGAATATGCAGTATATATAGACCGTGTATGCACTGTATATTCTATAGGCAGCCTGTGCAACTTGTACATATATATCTAAGGACTGATGATTGATAAACTTGCGCCGTGGATTAATGAAGATGAATGAAGTTCTACTATAATTCTCCTGATCTCTCATAACTTGATTTTGTTACATATCATGTGTCATAGAACCTAATGCACTTCCCGAATGTGCGTGGTGCAGTTTACAGTTTCAGCAGGAAGGGGATAAAAGAATACCAGCCGACATTCTGTTTATCAGAAAAATAACACGGATGTGGAAAGAATCAAAAGGTGATGCTGTTCATGCCATTATAGGGAGAAGGAAAATCTCAAGGGCAAAGAATATATTCACAAATAAGTAACTCTGTTCTGAGTGCAAGTGCACACACACATCAGGTCAGACCTGCCTCTTGCTCAGAGATTTACATACAGTCTACAGCAGTGTTTCCCAATCCGGTCCTCATCCACCCACAGTTGGTCCATATTTTTGCTGCCCCCCAGCTCCCTGCTAGACAATCCACATTTTTGCTCCCTATCGAGCTGAGAAGGAGCAAAAAGTCTGTGGGTCCTTGAAGAGCAGATTGAGACACAGTGATCTTTTAACAACAAAACTTAAGCACTGCACTCCGAGTACAAAGTCTGTATTTTCCTGTAGAGGAACTGGCTATGGGTAACCCTGCTTTGCTTATCGTCATGGGGACAGGAACGGGTGACGCCACCATCCATTGCTGAGACTGTAATCCCTGAAATGGCAAGGCTACTTACATTAGCACAATGAGTTTTAGTAGCTGCCACTTGCTCATGCATGCTTTCCATCTATTATGAGTCATGCAGGCAACGTACACTGAGAGGCCAGTTTCTTAGGTATACCTGCTAGCCAATACTGACAGCCGCCGCTTCCACATAGTAAAAACCATGTGGCTACAAGTGAATACATACAGCATGCAGACAGGGATAAGAGGTCCAGTTATTGTGTGTGTCAGTGTTAGCCTGCCTGAGACACCAGATCTATATGATTATGAACATGGTGAGATAGTTGGTGCCAGATGTTGGTGTTTCTTGCATCTCAGAAGCAGACACCCTCCTGGGACCTTCACACAATACAGTGATTAGAGTAAACAGTGAGTGGTGCGAAGAACAAAAACCATTCAGTCGATGGCATTTCTGTCACCAAAAAACACCTTGTTAACGAGAGGTCAAAGCTAATAAGAATGAAGCAATACAAAAGCAACAACTTAGTACAACATTTGTATGCAGAACCCACCATTCATTTACTCTTGCAGCAGTTCTAGATACAAAAGTGGGTCCTACCCAGTACTAGCTAGGTGTACCTAATAAAGGGACCACTGAGTATATGTATGTATGCAGTATACATAAAAGTACTACTGTATTAATCAGATGGAGATCTAAGGACATAGTAAACACGGAACCTGACACACTACACTTCTCATCAGCCTTTATCATTCACGTCACAGCCTGATATTGCCAGGATCCTCCCATATCATTATGTAGCTGTCGGAATGGAAATAGGTGCAGCGGTTCTGTGATTACACAGGTTTTCCTGATAATAATGAATCTATTAATAATCTCTGCAATTCCTGTGTGTCGTTCTGCAATAGCTCTGAAATGTAGTCCTTGTCAGGTTGTCTGCTTAGCCCGTTATTTATTTTTTTTCTTGGACCGCTGTGGCGACGAGGAACATTTACACGATATGGTGCTCAACGTGCAAGCAGCAAACTTCATCTTTCTACGTTCCCGGACGTGGAAGAACCAGCTCTAAAGAGCTGATGTCGTTAGCTGAAACAGACTGCAGATAATTCACAATGCACTGCTTCCACCTTATAATCCCCGGTCGTTATAATCACCTTTTCACCTGGTGGTAAATATTTTTTAAATGAGGATATTCACACATCCACACATTACTATCAGTTTTCATGCAATTAAGGGTTTACTTTGAGTTTCCATAGTGACTGAGCGATCAGACCTCTTCGTCTCCATCTGGAGGGAAGGTCTAAATGATAATGACAGATTGGCTTCGCCACTAGGCTGGACATTAGCAGGTTTTGATTTATGTTTATACTGGAGCCTGGAAGTGAGGTCTGGGTTAGCCATAAGTGCTTTCCGAACTGTTTTATTACTGGATTTAGATTTATCCAATCAGATAAAGGGCATCTCTTCCATTTTCATTCTCCTGACATTTCCCACCAAAAAAATGGACCAAACAAAACACTACATTCACCATTTTTGACTTCAAAGAAGATAAAGTGTGAGCCAATACACACAAGCATGGGAAGACGTTTTGAGCACAGGGTGCGGTAAGTTGGAATGACCAATAGACTTTACTGAAGTTATTTTGTATCAACAGTAGCTATCAACAGCTAACAACAGCTAACAACAACATAACAAGCATGAAAAAATGGGCTGGCTATTTTTTTTACTATAGGCATGGGGATGCTGCCCTACAGAAGTCTGATACTGCATTACCACCAACGACCAGAGGGGGTGCTGAAACATCCTCAGCCCCTCTACTTCCAGTGCTAAACATGTCTAATCATGGGTCAGGTATATTCTAGATTCTAGATTCTTTGGATCAAACAGGAAATCAAAAAAATAAAAAAATCTCAGACTTAAACTTAGCAAATATTCTGTAAAAGAAGACTTTGTGTGAAGTATTTGACTTTGCTGTAGGAGGTGCAATGAAACATATTAAGAGTGAATCACGGATGTTTTATCTCCAGCAGTCAAACCCAGTCGCGGGTCACATCGAAATCTCTCCTGTCTGCATTTTGCTGCGCCCAACGTGGGGCGCCCCCCCATCGCCACCTGATACCTCCGCTTTAGCTCCCCGGCAGAGTGTCCCTCCCATGTGCCGCTCCACAGCTTCCTCACTGTGAACCACCATGGACCAAGCTGTGGAGTTTTACTCCTCGGATGCTACCAGTGGCTATATGTCAGCTATTCTGAGATCACGCACCTCACACTGCACCTTCTACAATGTATCAAACCACAACAGTCTTTTTGCGGTGGATCCCGTAAACACAGCGTGTGCACTGAATAAAAGCCTTGAAACTTAATCACCATTTTACCTCCATAAATGCTACTTACGCGGACACAGTCAGGTGTATTACGTTACTGTTCTGACTTCTGACTGTCGTTTATTTTGCTACATTCCTATCGGCTTCCCATCTACCACACAATACTGATGTGATATTAAGTGCCGGAGAAGATGCTTTTTCACTGCCGCCAAGAACCAGGCCATCCCCGAGCCGGGCCACAAACTGGCGCTTTTCCACTGTAAAGTATGCGAGTCGTACCCAATCTGTAACCATGCTGCCACGGCCATGCTTACTAACAGAGCTAAAAGCATGACCAAGCCTAGCTGGTTGCATGACCATCATCTGATTGGTCAAAATGCAGAGATTCTGTGTTCTGTGCATGGATTATCTGAAGGAAAATGGGTATATTCTATATATTATTTATTATTACTGTCGCACATTGTGATGTATTGGTGCATTCCCGATAACTTGAAAGTTTCCAACTTCCTATTTAGAAAAGTACTATAGACCAGATAAACCAAATTTATTCATAAAGCAAAATTACACAAGTGAATGCTAATTCTGCTAGTGTTTGATGCTTGCATAACACAGCAATTCTCACAGACGTGCTAACTGAAATTAGCATAGGGTAAAAATAAATAATAATAATTGCATACTGTAAATCATGATGTACACTGTGTGAGCAGTAAATAAGCGCCTTTTTAGTTTCACATCACTGTCGCTCTCCAAACCCGACAACACCTTTAGGGAGCTGACCCTTCTGCAGTGGAAAACCGGAGTGAGCTGGACCCGCGCTGTAACTAGACCCTCTTTGTCGTGCGGCTTGGGTCCGGATAGGTTCCTGTCTGCCATCGAAAAGCCTCAAAAGCTAAAAATTTCAATGCAATACTAAAATTAAGGGGCAGTTAAAAAAGCCATTTTGGACACCTCACTGGCGCATTTGCACATCTGATAATGCATAAAACATTTAGAATGTTTTGTTATGGGCATTATGGTGGACTGTCACCCTGTGGGTAGCACTGTGCCCATAGTGTGCCCCGGATGGACTGGCATCCTGTCCATGGTGTTATCCAGCCTTACGCCCTATGCCGCCTGGGACAGGTTCCAGACCCCTATGTGACCCTAACTGGGATAAGAGGCTGGAAGATGAATAGACACAAGGATAGATGTATGTTATATATTATGCATGCATTATGGTAGCTTCAATGTTACAGTGGTGAATTACAGGATTGTCAGCGAAAGTCTTAGAGACTCTTTTCGAAGGGCATTGTGCTGTCTCAGTGAGTGGTGCTGTGTCGAATCAGGGCTCAAGGCAGGCCTTCGGGTTTGAGTCCAAAATTGACACAGTGGAGTTTGCAAATTGTCTGCGTGGTTTTCCCTCCAAGTCCCCCCCCCCTCCCCAAATCGTTAAATTCAGTTAACTGCACTGATGTGTCTACTTTGCCCTCTCTGTCAGTGCCCTGTGATGACCTAGTATTCCATCCAGGGTTTTCACGGGGTGTCTGGAGACAGACTCCGGTCTCGGAGAAAGAGACAGAAGGCGGCTTTGAATATCCACTACACATACGACGGGATTTAAACAGCGAGAGGAAGTTGTAAATTACAATCATAAGTTTAACTCAAAACAGCAGGAAAACGGCTAAAACAAGTGACTCAGAGCGACGGCAGTTTTAATCAGCGAAACGAGCCGATGATTTGAGTCTCAATCAATGTGTTTCCTGTCGATCACACAATCAGCCCTGTGTGGCCCAGCTTTTGGTTTCCATCAGATATCCTGTAAAGACAGGAAGTGGAGAAAGCCTGGAAGAAGACATGTTTATTCTACTCAGAGAAATGGGTTTGTACCCCCCCCCCCCCCCAAACTCATAATTGTACTGCAGAGGCTGTAAGCAGTCTTGCTTATCGGCATTGGAGAGAAGTTAAAATAATTACACGCTTGCTGTAGAGGCAAATTCTTTTCCAGATGCTGACCGGACATATGTCACACATCAGTCATCACCAGTGAATGGGCAAGAAGCAAATCCATTGGGATTTTAAAATTAACCTGGTTTATTGGTGTAAGAGGTTGTGTTTCCTCTTTTGCTTTTTAAACATTGTATTTTTTAATGACGGTGCCCAGAAACATCACTTTTGAACCTTGAACTGTGCTTCTGTTTTTATCATACATCTTTGGCTGCTTTTCAGCACATAAACAGTGTATAATACTAGTGAAGTACCGAGACAAACAGTGGACTACAGTCATAAAGTATAGTTGAGTAATAATTACACAAGTGATCACAACCCTTCAAAAACATCCTAAAAGAAATTACAGGTATACAAATCAACGTGATTACAAATCTTCAGTGCAATCTTTGATTTCTCTGTTTTGAGGCAGCATCAGCCACCATAGCAGCTAAGGGTTAACTGGGTCCTTGTGTGACGTAGAGGGGCAATTAAAGGACAGCCACAATGCTAATATTAATAAGCTTCTAATGTAACCTTCCACCTAACATGCTTAGGAGAGGCTACTGAGGCAGAGAAGCCCAACAATCGTGCATATATCAGTAACATCTGGAGCAAAAATATACACAAGGGGAATACATGAGATCTAATTATCACAAACATGCAGGTGAGATCAGTTAAACCACCAAATCTTACCCCGTGTTTATTTCCGGTACCTTTTGGAATCCTCCGCATGTCGAGTGCGGATGTTGCCTATGCCGACAGAATGTGTTTTATCAAATAAATATAAATTGCGGACTGATCATGTGATGATTAATTAAGTCGTGTTAATTAATTGTCCGTTTAATGTAATCACAACTGTATGGGCTGCCCTGTAAGTTAATTTGGAAAAAAACACTTACTTAGGTGAGCAAGTGTAAACAATGGAAAATATTTGTCACACACACAGACAGTAGCCCATGCTGAAGGATAACAAAGGGGCCAGTCGTGCAACAGTGTGAGAAGACATGGGGGGGTGGTGGTTGGTTTTGCATTTTTGCAGGTTTGTCATACACATTCTGCCTTTTAATTTTCCTGACTGTATGAGTGCTGCCCTTCAGCTCCCTGGCCGTGACCCAGCAGAGCGCTTCTCGTATGAGCAACACAGTCGCCGCCGCTGTGGCAAAACTGGGCCGCAGTTCAGTGGAAACAGGGAGACAGATGCCAGCTCTGGACGACCCTGGGTGTGAGCTTCAGCTGCCCTGCCGCCATGCGCCCGTACATAACGCCCCTACCTGCTTCCCCTTCATCACGGAGCCAAAGAGCAAAACAAACCCCCGCCAAAGAGCAGATATCCCCCACTGCCCTCTTAAATTAATTCTAACTTTTTTTTAGAAAACCCAGTGATACTGTTTGATATTAATTTCATGTTCTCAGACCAGTTTCTGATTTAACCTCTTTCATGCTCCATATATATATATATAAATATATATATATATATATATATATATATCTTGGATGATCGAGTAAACTGTCAAAACGTCAGCTGATAAACAACGTCCGTCCTCTTTAAAGTATGTTGGCACGTGGTCAGTTGCACACTTCGGGGCCGAGACAACGCAGATCTGACTTTCTAACTTCCTGTATTTTCCTGTGACTGGGTTTCACAATAACAGCACAACTGCAGCAGTTTCACTCTGATGCATTTAATGCGTCCGGACAGAAACTCTCAGAAGCAGTACATTAGACCTAGCACTTACACTCCTGCACTCCATTTGTTATCTCTAGCATGCGTCACATGTATGTATTAATCACCCTGCAATTAAATTCTGTGGTTTTGGGTCTGAGTAAATTGCAACTTTAACATTCATTTAAGAAGGGATTATTTCAAAGTTGATATGTGCCTAACAATCAAAACCTCTATTTGTCATCCGAGAGAAAGTATTTATCATATAATAAGCTGCATTCCAATTAAAAGTTCAGCAATATGTCAACCAAAACGGATCCAAAAGTGATAAAATAATTCAGACTACATAATAATAATTAAAAACTGGGATCTTATGAAATATTACAGCTGTTTGAATTAAGGTTTAAGATGTAAAGAGAACGGTATTTGGCATGGAGGGAAAAATGCACCAAAAGCAATGTCAAAATGGAGGAAAACACCTCTTTATATGTGTATTAATTCAAATATAGATCTAAATCCATGACAGGCCACATTAATCTTAAATAAAATGTATATACTCTTATAGGAATACTATTGAGCCACATCAAACTCAACTTTAGAACATTTCGAAAATCATAAATAAAAACTGCTTTGAGGCTAACAGTTAAGTTTCTTAGATGAATATTTTCCCCTAAATCTATCACAAAAGTACAGTTCAAAAACATCAGCAAAGAAACTTACTGAAGTCTAAAGCATAATATGTCCACACAAATATATGTTTAGGACTATGAACTCCTGTAATGTCCCTAGGAAGTTGTAGGTTTTATCCACAACCTTTCAAATAATCTTGTTTCATGGGCTTGCTTGAACACACGTCCTTATCAATCTCATCAACTTTCCAACGGGATGGGTATTCTGGAAAATTGCTGCGAAATAATCCAAACTTGTGCATGCGTTAGCAATAATAATTGAGGAAAAACTTGACTATGAGAGCCCTGTTGCAGTTAGTGACTGAATGTCCTCCAAGGACAACCAATAAAAGACACAGTATCTAAAAAGGCAACAGGCCAAGAGAAGCTCAGACTGGGCATGCTCGGACTTAACAGTTTCATAAATCAATGAACGTAAACTATGCAGTTAACAATCATGAATGTAATTTAGCTGCTTTATTTGGACGCTGTCTTTTGTGAATAGCCCTGCGAACCAGCACAACCAAACATGCAGGTATAACTAACCAAACTGTGCATGTTCAGTAATAAACTGGCTTGACGATCATGATTAACGTTATGAAAAGGCAAGCATGTTTTTTTAAATATATTTAGTTTTCGGTTAACAGAGTGAGTCATTTTCTCCCTTTCTTTATGCAATGGCAAACCTGCCAAAATGGAGGCTTAAATTCAGTTGTATGGAAGCATCGTGTTTTGTCTCAGGATTGATACTGAACACTGTGAACAGAGATTATATATTTCATTTCACACTGCATTTTACCGTAATATCTATATGATACATATTGGAAGTACAAGATGCTGAAAGACAATTGACAAGGGAGAGTTACCATTTTCCCTTTCATGCAACATGTAATCTTGCTGGGCAAATGCAGTGATGAAACTCAGTCACACATAAAGCCACGCGGCTGCATCTCGGCTGGTAAACCCTGCTGGCTCGGAGAACGCACGGCAGTGGTCCTGCATCCAGCAATCAAGATCACTGTGCCCTTTGAATTCTGCATACCAACATATTATTTAGATATTTTTTCTGAAACTCACAAAACTTTGGGGGGAGGGGGTCATAGGTTTGTGAAAGGTATTCTAAAATGGAATTCAATTCTCCAGCTATGTGGGTTAAAATGAACAGCAATCAATCCTAAAAGCAAGGTCACTGTGAAATTCAATCCTTTGAGCATTTCACTTGTTACACAATCAGCACTCCTACACATGGCTAGGAGTGGTTAGATACCGTTAGATACCTGCTCAGGGCAAGTGCATGTTAAAGAAGTCTCTGCTTTTCCCTTCGGTTCAGCTCACTTTGGGCACCACTTTTAAAAAATATCCTGCTCATAATATATACAACAAGGACAACAATGCAAGACTTTGATCACAATGATGATCATGATGATTCTTTGGGGAAAGTATTACATCATTATTCTCAGAAACACCTAGATATGTGTATTTGTTTAGTATCTGCAAGATTCTAGACTTCTTTTGCATGGTCGATATCAGCAGTCATGTTGATGGAAATTCATGGGTAACAGGACTTGTTGTCAGAGACATAATAAATTTCTTTCCAAGTTCAGCAGAAGAAAAAAAAGAATCCTTTAAGGTTAGCTCATCGGGGGAGGAGTTTTAATTACCGTATTGCACCTAAAGCAGAAGATGGGGGAATGCCATGCAGTGATGGGAGCACAAAGAGTAAAAGCTGTAGAAATGCACTGTGGCAAAGCTATTTTCTGAACAAGGGCTGTGGGAGGGGTGAATCACACTCTTAAATCAGGTGGTGATATGGGGAACGGTAGGTTAAAACAGCAGAAAATGGACCCACTCACCTGATTAGGAGAGAGAAAATCCTGGTTATTTTCATTCATGTACATGTTATCACCATCAAACTGCAAAAAAAAAAATAATAATAATAATAAAATAAAATGTAAAGAGATTATTGATATTGTTTGCTGCTTTAAAAACAATTATCCAGGGATATTCACAGATTACATTAAGGCTGAGAATTCAGGCCAGGAGTAGAAGTACAATGACCTTTGTGGGACTTACACCCTGACACTACTAATCAGAGTCTTATAAATAAACAAGAGAAACACAAAGAGGTTATAAAACATAAATCTAATTGCTTTTATCAGCTTTAAACCTCAGCTGACTTTCTAGATGTCAGTAACTGCAGTCCATTGAGAGTATGTAATTAGGCTAGTCAGGAAGATTACGGACCGAAGGCGTCAGAAGGGCTACATAGGTTGGGTGCCATGCTTGTGCACAGGGAGGTGACAAGGACAGCTAGACTGTCACATAAATCACACAGGAACCGAGGACCTTCGAGGGGGTCAGAGACAGCAGAAGTCTATTTAGGGAATTTACACTCAGATTAACCCCAACATCAGGGCCACCTAGACAGAGGCTACTAGAGAAGCAAATAGCTGGCTAGCAGCCAATTATAAAGCAAACCAAGCAGATGTTGCTGAAAGATGTCACCTACTAAAGCAATGAAATTCATATTTGTTGTTTACGTATTCCTCCGTATTGTGTATTAATTATACGTCGTTAGGTCAGCGGACTTTATTGGATCCCGGAGGATAGTAACTAAAAGAGGAATCCCAAATCAGTGAAATTTTGTTTTGATTCACATAAAACGCAGGAGCAGAAAATGTAGACTGGCTCTGGCGTTGTCAGCATGCTAACTAATGAAGGGCCCTCATCGATTCTCCACATGCGCACATCTCCCCTTCCCTTGAGCACGTCAGTTGTCAATGCGCTCCCGAGAAGAAACAGGGCCATCGCCAGCAATGCTGGCTTTTTGGCATTCTCATCAGTTTCCGATAATCCGCTTTCACACATTTTTCGACTTTGTCTCATCTTTGCGAAGCATCTCCTCGAGGGAACCATCAGCAAGCCTGCCCGACCCTTTGTTCCACGCAGCGGAGAAAATAAAATACACAAATTCAGTCACTCTGAAGTGTCGGAAAACAAATTCCATCATTTGATTCATTTCCAAAGAGAATAGGAATAAAAGTAATACAAAGGAAAGTTAAGAGTTGTGGACTGGATAGCAAGGTTTAGTTCTGTCTTTTTAGCTAATAATTTATATTAATGCTACATTTATGTAAAATCTCCAAATTCCTGATAAAAAACAATGTGCTTCTTTCAAAACTCTAGAATTTCATGTAAAATAATAGTTCTCAATAACTCTTTCTGAACAATAGTGATTGTTGTATTGAAATACAGTATTTAACATGAATTTGGTACATTTATGAAGATCATCTGAGGAGTAATTTATGATTTATGTAAAACAATATTGCTCTTTTGTAGCCTATAGACTGCATACAAAAAAATAAATAACCGGACTAGGCAACAAACAACATAAAAGTTTCTTTCTGTATTAATGATGTCAAATGAAATAATTGGGTAAAAAATTTATAATCAGTGAAAATTTACACAACCACATAGGAGGAGCCAAACAGAGGCTGCGTGGGTAGAATGGGGGCAGATTTTGTTGCATGTGATCTCTGTAGATGTCCGTTGAGATTAAGAGTAATTTCACGTGTCCAGCTCTGTTGTTCTGCATGTTAATGGAGTCTAACATGCTGAAATGCCCACAGGGATTGTGAAAGAGTCCTTGCTCCACTTTACTGCCATTACAAACATGACTGTTGACAGCACATAATGATAAACCTGAACGACTGGCCAGGAACAGTAAGAGCCACGTTCTCGAGTCCGCAGCCCAATTCAAGAAATGCTTTAGAGTTGAAATGAAACCCATCAAAACAAAAGTCAAACTCCCGCAACTTGAGGGCTGTTCAGCTTCTGCAGTTTGTCTACCAGCATTTCGGGACTAATTGTAAACTTTGTCGGCCCTGTATTGCTGTGACGAGATGAGAAGCACAATGGCAAATGGAAGCACATTTAATGGGGACTTTTCCATTTCGGCAGCAATGGGGTCTGAAGAGGAACACGATCAATAAAGCACAAAGAGTAAGAACAGGATCCAACCATTTTCAAGGACGAAGAACAGAGCAGAATTAAAGGGAATAGCTGTAGGCTTCTATACCGCTATCTGGACTGGACTATGTATTGAGTTGCTGGAAGTTAAAAGAGAGTATACACCATTTCATACATATAGCAGTGGAAAAAATTAAGAGAGCACTCTATATTCTAATACAAATCAGCATTTTTAAATCCTTGATTAATCACGGTTCTGCTGGCAGAAGGCTATGCTGAGCAGCAGGCTGCTACCAGGTTCAAAATCCCTAAGACAGCAGTACACAAAAATAAGATGAAGCAGGAAACACTGGGAATTACCAGAAACCTGCCAGGTAGAGGGCAGAAGGGACTTTCTAATGCTAGAGATGACCATTAACTTATCTGACAGTTTCTCATGAATTGTAAGATGGCATCAAGTGACCTTCCAAAGGAATGGGAAGCATTAAGTGGTGTGAAGTGCACTGCTAGGATACTTGGTATCAGGCTGCTAGAAGCAGGACTAAAGTCCCATAAAGCAAAGAAGAAGCCCTTCATTAATGAGAAACAGGGAAGAATCAGGCTGCAGTTAACAAAAAATATATATATTATTCAATGACCAAGACCCAGAATTTGAGAACTCGGTGAAACAAAAAATTGTGCTGTGGTCTCTTAATTTTTTCCGCGGCTGTGGCTGGAATGAGTAACGGTGATGAGTTATGAAAACGGACGCATCAGGATGCCAATTTTGGCCGGCTGACTTCCATCTCCCTCCGGATTCTCTCCAAAACTGGTCATAGGTCACAGCCACACTTCTCAAAATACGTTAAACTTCTGCCGGAGAGACTTACCTTTTTTAGCACATTCTTTAAATGCTAATATGTAAGGCTATTACACTCGGCAGCCAGTTTATTAGGTACAGCGACTGGCTGATGCTGCTCCTCCAGACAGCGAGTCATGTGGATGCAGCTGAACACACACAGCAAGCGTTGAGTGTGAAAAGGCTGGGCTGCTGTTCGACTAACCATTGGAATGGCTGATTTTCAACATGGAGTGATTATTATTGCCACGTGTGGTACCTTCAGCTCTTCAGAAATAGCAAAAAAACTGCTTGGATGTTGACTCAATGCAGAGTTTAGGGTTTACAGAGAATAGTGCAATGGAGAAAGAACATCCAGAGGGAGAAGAAACTCCGTGGACAAAAACACCCACTTGATGAAGCAGGTTAGAGGAGAATAATCTGGCTTTTTAAGGACTACGGTCAGGACACAGGTGCAAAAATAACAGCTCAGTAAAGTGGTGTATAGAATTGCTTCTTTCAATGTACAACTCTTCTACCCTTGAGACAGTTTAGGAGACTTCCAAGGCTCCCACCTGGGAAAAGCCAGATATACCTAATATTATTGTCCCTGAATGTGCATATGGTGAATATGTAGCTATTGAAGTTTTATATGTTCATTAAGAGCAGCAGATCAACTGCCCATCATGACTTTCATAATTCTTTTCATTTTTGATAATTTTTGCTTTCTTTTAGGAAGAAAACTTTGTCTCTTTGTACATCAGACAAATGGTATGAAAGACAGATGTATCATCTATTTGTAACTTTTTACATAAATTGGGGGTATTACATGTTTAGGATGGCAATGAACACAAATACTTCACTTACAGGCAACTGTTGTTACTCAGACAAACAAAACACGGGGTACATCAAATGCACTGCTACTGTGTATAATTATATACCAAGAAGACTAACCAATATTTTAAACATGTCATTTTTTTCTAAACATAAACACAATTTCTATATTTCCACAGTTTTTAGGTTTTTCGATATGCAAGACTAGAGAATAAGATCGCTTATCAGAGTAGAAATTACCCTTCAAAACACATGCAATGTGCCAGTCTAATTCACTACGCAAAATATACTTCATTGTGTTTAGCCTGGCAGGATTTAATTGTTTCTGATGAAGCGCGATACCTGCTTACTTCCTTAAAGCCAGCGTATGTCATTCCAGCACAGCTGCAGACATTCGAAACAGGGATGGATACTTGCTACTCACTGACTGACAGGACACTTCTTTCTCTCGACAACACTTGCCTTTTGTGTTGCTCAATGTGACCTCTGCTTTCAGAATATATCAAGTATTTCATTTATTTAAGCGATACCCCCTCATAGTCAGCCTGTCATAAAGTGGTCTCTTGATAAAAAGCCACTGAACCTTGCCTGCGGTTTCCATTAAATCTATTAAAACTGCCTACATTATATCATGTGCTGCACAATGGTTGGCTACCAAGGGCAGAGTCTCAGGGAGAAGCATACAAAGGCTTTTTTCAGAGAGCGGCTTTATAATTTACAAATAGCAAAACAGTAAAATGAATCTCTCTCTCTCTCTCTTGTGCTCTCTCTCTCTGTTGCACTCCCATATTTGCTTGATCTGGTTACCCATAGCACTCTTATAGCAAAATGAATCTCTCCCCCCCCCCTCTGCTGCACTCCCACATTTGCTTGATCAGGTTATCCATAGCACTCTTACAGCAAAATGAATCTGACTATCTCTGTCACACCCTTCCTTTCTCTTGATCAGGTTAACCATAGCACTCTTAGAGGAGGTGCATCGCCTCCTCATTAATGGGAAGGACGACATTATGTAGCATGTCCTCTGCCATGACTTCCATCAAGGAACGTTTTTACTACTTGAAGTTAGCTAGGTGCAAAGAACATGGATCAGTGCAGGATTGAGCCGTGACACCCCATCTAAATTCTCAAGTAGTCTGGTTGAGGATTCGTCAACATGATCCACCTGCCCTTTGTCAGAGAGTCAAATTAATATCCAGAACAATTTGTGGAAAACACGAGTTATAACCCCATCAAAGCTCTAGCGAAGGATTGGTACTCCACCAAAAGCAAAAAGCTGGGATCTAGGTCATCTCAGCAGACAATTTTGCCTTTTATTTGTCTTCTCTTTCTACCTGGTTTTCATGGGATTCTCTGTGCTATCTGCAGTTTCTATGTTCCTTTCAGCGGAGCTTAATTAAAGACCTCCACAAGTTCACTCAAAAGTGTCTTGTGATTTCAAATGCTCCAACAAGGAACATCTGAAACCTGGGCATTCATCCGAGACCGCCCTGGAATTCCAGAGGCCCATATTTAATTCTGAATCCATCCCTGTCTGCGTGTAAGGAGCAAAATCCTGTTTTCAGCATGAGGATACTGTCACTTGGTGCCTGACTGATGTTGAAGCAATATTCCTTATTACGAATCTAATTGCCTCTTCGCTGCAGAAAAAGGGTTCATTAAGTGTTAATTACACACGTTGTTTACTGCAAACATCTCGATTTGGACTGCTGTGCAGGGTAATTGTTCTGCTGGGACAGTAGTTTGAGATTTCACAGATTACCGAGAATAAAAGGCGCTAACTGGAAGTGGGTCATGGTTCGTGATAAACATGGCATAGTTCTAAAATAATACACTAACACAGTGCAAATAACAGCTAAGTAAATCTAGGACTCATGCAATATTTATAGGACTTGAATAAATAGATTGTGGAACTTTCAAAACCACTCACAAAGTGTTTTTTTCCTTAAATAATTTTCAGGAAAAGCCAACCGACATTTGCTTTCTTTATTTTGCCAAAATGCTTAAATTAAAGCCTGCTTTTCAAGAGACTACTGGTAATGTTTGCAAATCATTTCACTGCAGTATCTGTCTTAAATTTTGTGCTTTTGAAAAGGACCCTTGTGTTTTTTTCTGACAACATTCAGGTTTGATAAGCGCGTTGCATTGCTAGCTAAAAGCTAGGCGGGTAAAGAAAAGGATTTATCAGCATACAAGGTAGTTATGCAGTTTTGTTTTCATTTGGGAACATGAGTAAAAAGAGACTTTCCATCTGTAGTTTACAAGGAGCAAACTACACATCTTTTGTTTTTGTTTTAGGAAAAGGATTGTGTTAACAGTCTGAGTTTAGACCTCAGCTTGGAATCATCTCCATAGGTGGTTTAATTATTTTACATACTGACAATACACAAAATTATTGGACAGTTAAATTGTTATATCAAATATGAATATATATGAAGCCGTTGATAGCTTGACTAATTACTTGGTTAACTGAGTGTGACTTGGTTATATTGGCCATATTTACGGATAATTAATTAAGATTGCAAAGCTGCATAATCATGTGACACTCATTGCATGGAGGTTGTTATCACTGACAGAAACTTTAGCCGTTCGCCATTCCCACCATCTGTGCCACTACGACATCCTGGCAAAGAGCATGTCTGGTCCTCACTTCCATACAAACACAGCTGCTCAGATCTACCTGGCAAGCAGGCTTGGAGAAACATTTCCTGTTGCTGCTGGCATCTCTCTGTCCCCTTTACAGAAGCACACGGCTCACTGCGGGAGCTCCTTGGATGGGTTGGCAGCTCAATGCAGGTCATGCACGCTGAGGACAGTTTAGGGACGCCGTTTTGCTGGCGTCTGTAGGATGTCTGTGCAACGCGCGGTGAGCATGCAAACTCCACACATGTAGAGCAAGGGTGGAATTCAAACCCCCTGTACTTCCTTGAACCACTGTGCCAACCAGTATGAAGATTTTTTCTTATTTGAAATAAATAGCCAAAGTTCTGCATAAGTCATTGAATATACTATATAATGGACGATTAAGATTTAAACTACCTGAACCATGTAGGTAAGTCTATGCAGACACATTCACGTTTCACAGCAACAAAAGGTACTTCCATACCACTGCTCTGTCAGTACCTTACATGTTGGGGTATTCAAGCATCAATACAAATCTGTGCATGCAAGTCCAGTAACAGCAGCTTCTTTTCACTCAAGGTCCAGGTAAGATTGGCTTACTGGGGTACTGAGCTTATCATGCTATTAGACTTGGTAGGCAGTGGAAAATGAAAATGCACTACAAGAAGCCCCCGCCCCCCTTTCATAAAAAGTCCTATGATAAAGTCACGATCTTGACCACAGGATTTGAGCCGGTGACTTGATCATGGGCACATCATGAGTCATAACCAAGTAGCCACACACACATCACACACATACCGCACACACAGCACACACACATATCACAAATACATCACACACACACATCACACACATACAGCACACACACATACCACAAATACAGCACACACACATACCTCACACACACACAGCACACAGTCCAGGCAATCTGGGCTGCGCACTTTCACATATTTCGGATATAGAATCCAGCTGTTCAGTTGTTAAAAATAAGGCTGAATGACACACTGCCTCTTTACATGTCCATTAGCACCATGAGTCTTGTAGAGCACCATCCCGTTTCTCTTTTCACCCTGTCATCATACTACCCCCTCCTCCCCCCGGGCAGTGCTGGGTATTTCAAACACAGCTGTTAGAGTACAAGTCTCAATAATGCGAAGCGGAGCTGTGAAACTTATCAGACAATCCCCAACAGGGAGAATTTAATTAACTCCGGCTTCTGTGAAGAACTCGCAAAGTTTTACAAACTCAAGAGAAATGTCTTCTGCCACCTGGAGTCCGTGTCAAACATCTACTCACCCATCCAGAATCATACATCTGTTTATCTACTTCCCCGTACGCAGTAACACGGGTAGGCGTATCTGTGAATATACGTCTGCCTGTATACATGTACACCTCGGAACGCCCAGGTCATCCCCCCTCTCACTCCACCGTGTCTCCGCTGGTATATTCTTACGCAATTCTCCGGAGTCGAGACGATGGGGGGTGAAACGGGAGGACCCAAGGCTGGCAGAATGACATGCGGTGGTGATTTCCATTCACACGGCCCCGGCGGGTCAAAAGTTTAGCGTACGATAGAATCTTTCCGCTTCAGCGGGTCACGTCTCGTTCATATAATAGCTGCAAAGGAACATCTTTAACTCAAATAGCCCCCATTATGAAAAGCAGCTTGAACAGTCATATAGAAACCAAACACATCTTTCTTCTTTCAAAGCATGTCCTCAGTTACATGTATGATAGTAACATACAAAAAAAATCTTTAAACATGATTCCTGATTCCATGATTATACTCATGATCAAACCCCCAAGAAATGTTACATTGTTATAATGTAAAGTAAAAATATTTTGAAGGAGTTTTACTTATTTTTAGATTTTAGCTACCGATTAAAAGTTCTGAAAAGCAACATGCAGCCTTGTAAATGTAAGAAAGATAAATCTCGAGCTGTTACAGAAGACACTTCTTGCCGTGTTTCAAACATCACGCTTTGGCGGCCTTTAAAGGTGCTACCAAGTCGCAGAGTGCAGGAGGCTTAGAAAAAAAAACATGTAAGTCTCAAGAAGACAAAAAGTATATGTGAATTAAGAGTGCAACAATGCAAGGTGCACGCAGACTGCAGATGAGAAAACGAGACAACGGCACCGGAGTGAGGTTATATTTAGCAAAGGGAGGGGAAGCAGCAAAGAAGCCACTTTTAACTGAACATGGCAAACGGAGATGAAGAGATAGGTGGCAGGGTGAGTGTAACAGGGCTCCAAGTTACCTCGCCGCGCAGCTGCTCGCCGCAACATCTGATAACAGCCGTGGAAAATCTTCTGGTTTCCTTGAGCATATAATTATATGCCTCAATGCTACAGTGCCACTGCACGTCTTCAAACGATTTCAAAATAATCCTAAATGGAGCTGCGTCCTCAAAACACACAGGTAGAGGAACCGGACTTATTTGCTTTTGTCTTTTTTGTTTTTGCCATTTCTCTTTTTTTTTTGTTCTCTCCAAATTAATGTTGTCTCCTGCTCTGAGCCCCAAAAAGCTACAAACTACAAAGTGAGTTTTTGTGAGGTTTTATTCTGAGGTTCTCGGTATTTCGCGTCTTCAGCGTCCTTCAGCAAATAGAAGATGCATAATGGAAATTTAGTTTATTTTTGGTTTAATAAGTATTTATTTATTATAATGAGCCTACAGTGATATGCTAATTTCGGTCAATTCTACAGAAGCTCTCAAAAGATAAGAGTTTATAAAATTTTTGGTGAGACTGCACAATTCCTGTCTCCGGATCTCGCAGGATCAGGAACGTTCTTTTGTCAACGGCCCCTCACTTGATACAAGACTGTGGACGTGTAGCCTGAAATATCAATGCAATCTGTATTGTAATTAAAAATGGAGCGCATCAAAAATACACAGTCTATTCAGATCCAGGAGCTGAATCTTAGGAGATAAGAGATTCATTCAAGAACCACTTCCAAGTAATTAGGATAAAAAAATGACTATTTGGAAAATGGAATTACTTCGCCATTTCATGTGCCTGCATTGTGCCAGATGCACAATGAGGATCAGAGGAAAATACTCAGGCCTGCGACATGGCATTATTAAATGTGCCAGACACTCTACTTCAGATTTCGTTGTACGTTAGATGCGATGAAATTCTAACGAAAGCCACAGTTAATGTGCCAGGGACTTTCTCTGGATCAGCCCCTGTCTGGCACAACTGCGGCACGTTTAGGAGATCGAGGCTGGTGTTTAATCTGCAGAAAAAAGACACCATTGTATAAGTAAATTAAAAAATAAAAAAATTAACTGTTTTGAAAATATTTCATTATCCAGTGGCATACTTAAGAATTCAAATAAACACGGCACTGCTTGCTTAAAAAAGCAATATATTTTACATATAATAAATATAATACAATTCAATACAAAAAGTACAACAGTCTATTGTACTTGTAGAGTAATTAGCATATATTCTTAGCTATATGGTTACCATTTTCAATAAGATTAGCCATATAAATCATCCATCCCTGACTAAATTTACAATTCTTTGGGGTAATTTGCAACTATATTTCCACATGTTTCAGTTATGCTGTTTATGATGCTATTTTTTGTTTTTAACATATAGACTGAACCATCTAAATGTTTCCTTCATCAGAACTCACCAAGCATCCTTTTTCCCCCGCTGTAAGCTTTCTAGCACGAATGGTTCTGTACATAGCGTATACTCAGGTTTCTAGACTTCCAGAAGTCCCCTTATATTTAGATTTCCTGCAGTTTGGAAGAGAAGTTCTGACCTCACATTTTTGAGGAAAGTGGTGTCTCCTAGTGACAGCCGTGACCTGGTTACTGTAAGTAACCGATTAGTGGCTAAACACCAGCTGGCTGGCTGGGCTGCCACAATCAAATCAGTCGCTGATTGGAAGGTAAAGTCAAGCCCTATAGAGGTTCAGGGCCTAACGTTGAGAAGTCTGTTATGGAGGAACTTGTGGTGTCTCTACATACCTTAGTTTTAAAGAGGGCATCTATAATTGAAGGTTTGCTAGCTAGGCGGCTGCCGCAGCCTAGGCGGCAACCTGACACATTTCCTTTCCTTTTTCCCCTAACCTCATTAAAAGTGATATTTGACACAATATTATTTAAAAAAAAAAACATTCAGGTTGGTCTTGTATCTCCAACTCAAGATTTGGGTGCATGATTATCTCGTTTTTTTCTCCTCTTGCCACATGTCATTTCAGACGAAGCGTGCATCATTAGCAGTGAGGGAAACAGTAACTGTTGTATTCTTAGCATAAAGGTAAATCTAAGGGAGCCGTAACAGAGATGTTGCTACTGCTTTCAGAATTGTTGGTCTCTGAGTTACATTACCTGAGAATATGATGCATTCACTACGGTAGTCATCTGACATTTTGATGGAGGAAAAATACTAAAATCAGATGAGGAACTGAATAAGGCGAAAAAATCACAGAAGTTGACATGAATGATACATTCGGGTCTGTTAAAAAATACCTAAAGCAAATGTGAACAACAATGGGGTTTAAAAAGCTAAGTGAGGTCAGTGGTGCCGGCTTTTGTGACTCCGATCAATAGCAATCTATTGTCGTATTGGTGTGATTCCATTCTGGAATCGCGTTGGATTGAGTCTCCGGTGGGGGATCAGAGGCAACACTGCTGGGAGAGTCAATTAGTGACTGATACAGGCCATCCCACTGCTGCCGGGCCACTGGGGCAGAACGGATTAGGCTCCCAGTGGCCCTGCTACAGTGCAACAAGCTGGGGAAGTTCTCTCTCACCCCAGCAGAGGGCAGTCTTTTCCCATCAGGGTCGGGGTACACTGGTAATGTGCTGTGCAGTCTAACGCCTCGCTCTGCCACACTGTTCTGTGGAGAGAGGGACAAGGAATGACGAGGTGGGTGCTGGGGTGGGGGGTGGGCACTTCCACCAAGCACTGGACTACACATCACTGCAACTCTGATGTCAGTGATAACAGTTACGTTACCTGGCATTCATTCTCTTTGCTGCATCCCGCATTTATTTGGTGCCACTGTGTCTAAACAGAGGGCCCATAAGCATAAAGCCATCCCACAATAAAACCCGACAAAAAAGACAAAAAAAAAAAAACAAAACAAAACAAAAACAACAATCTGAAAACAAAACATTGACATCCAAACCCTTTGTTCAAGGGGGAGGAAATTTAATATGTCACACTTCATAGCTGGGGGTGATAAGAGTTGTGGGCTTTTCCTAGTTTATTTTTTTCCCCGGGACTGGTTGCGGCCCACAGTGCATCACAATGCGCCGCTAATTCGCCGCTCTTGTCTGGGCAACAGCAAGCTGCTGGATCTCTGGCACTGACGCCACGGGCCTTAGCAGCGGGAGGTTCGGTGACTCAGAGCGATGCTGCGCCAGCCAGGACTCGGCCTGGCCATCGTAACACCACCAACAGATGAATTAGCTTGGGCTACAACTGTTTGTTTGTGTTTTTTTTGTGTGTCGCTGTTGTTGTTCATAGCGTTCTGGCTACTTAGCCTTCAGTTTGTGAGGGCAGACCCCACACTGGTCCACAAAGCGTTATCTTATCAAGCATTCGGGGGCGCGTCCATCTTTGATGCATTGCAGGTGAAAATGGGTTTAGAAAAAAAGAGAAATGGTTTCACATCAGGACAGCCCATGATAAGAGGAAACGTTGGTGTATAACAAAACTACCTTCCATTGAAAGGAGCGACGACCTTCTTGTAGTGCATTGCAAATTTATATTATTTATAAATATCACAGCACAGCTGAAACTACCGCAGTGAAGCAGACTCAGCAGTGAGCTGCAGACAAGTGCAATGCTTGAATGCCCCGTGCATGGTCAGGCCTCCGAACACCACAGCCAACGACAGCAAGAGGAGTACCAATCACGGTGCCCACTGCTGACTGGTGACACGTACTGGGGAAAATCCGCATCAGGAGAACCCAAAAGGTGCAGTCGCGGGAATGCATGTCCAGCCGTCCAAATAATATGCATTGAGAAAATGTGACTTTGCAAATATCATGACAGGCAGATAAAATATTGGCCACAGTTTTCCTTTGCTCACTTATAACCTAGCTGAAAGTAAGTCATAACTAGCTGGTTAAATACCATCACTCTTGACCGGTAAAGCATTTCTACCCAAGTGCAAAAGAGTATACAGAAACATTTTAAATGTATATATATTTTTGTGCCACCAATATTTACCCCTCTTTATGTGTCAGTGGTTTGCAAAGGGCAGCGTCAGCTACAGGAAGTTAATTTATAGTGCATTCTCACTTTTTCCAAAAATAAAGACATTTTAGCAATTAGTAATTTACACTGGATGGCATGGCGTCTGAGTGGGTAGCTCTATTACCTCACCGGCATTCAAGTACATATTTTTTTTGTCTGAGTTTGCATGTTCTCTCGATCTCACAAGGATTCCTCCTCATTTCTCCGGGTTCCACCTCAAGTCCAAGGACAAGCAGTTAGGTTATGCAGTGTCTCCAAATGACCCATAGTGTGTCCCCTGTGTAGAGCTGACCTCCTGTCCAGGGAGTCCCCTTGCCCTGTTGTCCACGCTGCCTGGAACAGGCTCTGTGTCCCTTGAAAGCCTAACCATGACAGGCAGTTTCGAGATGGATGGACAGTACCAGAATCTGCCCTGCATCTCAGCTCAGAATTGGGGTGAGCGGAGTACAGGCATAAAATCTTGACGGAGGTGAGAAAATGGCTGAATCTTAGGCACACAAACCCATTACCACCCCTGTGCCGCATGGTTAATGCGGCTGCATTATTCCACCGTCGTGATATTGCGGGGACCATAGCTTCTTGTTCTCGTTTTTACCAATCCCACACAGAAGTGCTTAGAGACATCATAACAAACGGATGCTCTTTCACCTTGCTGCTAATGGGTTGGCGCAGAGAACTTCTAAGGATGAGAGGTCCTCAAACGACATTTCACAGTGCACTGGGAGAAGGGGGGGGGGGTATGACAGTATATGCATTACCTTGTTTTATATGCATTTCAATAATGTTAATTATGAGGAAGATGAAAAGATTTCATCTGTAAAGAGCATCGCATTTTGATATGTTCATAATGACTTAATTACAGACTTCTATGTTGTTATTGACCGCTACATTTGTTCACCCCACAGCATAGAGATTCACTTAATCTGGAAGGACATTATTTTAAATAAAATTTAGAATTCCTTTTTTAAGCAGCATTTTTTTGGCAGCTACAATATAATAATACAATATATTTTTATATAATAACATAAAAATATAGCAATCATTACAAAAACCCAAAATATAACCCATATTCCATACAAAAACCCATCTTCCAAACGATTTAAGATTTCATCTTATATAAATTGTTCCAGCGTTCTTGCCACCACTAACAGGATGCACTCCGGAAACTCAGGTACTGGTTCTATGCTTCAGTTCACTGCAAGGATGGTCAAACTGGATTCATTTTGGGAACGAAAAAAAAACAAACAAACAAATGCTGATATTTGGGATTGGTGCATGTTTTACAGACACGCAGGGACATAAGAAAAGGGAGAGACTGGATTTGCACACATATTAAATCTGTGGTGCACAATCTGTTACTGCTGAGAGCATTTTTACCATCTGTTATTTTTGTGGAGAGAAACTTTATTAAACCAAAAAAGAGACTTAGAAACGTATTATCAATGATGAATGTCTACTGTTAAGAAAAAGGGATATTAGATTTGCAGCAAATCTTAATGCTGCTTTTTTTTTACACCGAAGTCACTATGACTACCTGCTTATCGTTATGCATGAACAATACTGAATAACTTGTTAATTGTACTAGGATGTGCAGCAGTTGGATTTTAAACTGTCTGGTTTCATGTAGAATAAGTATGCAGTATGCTTTTAATAGCTGTGTGTATACAGTATGAATGCATGTTAGCGTGTGCCTGTGCAGGTCCAATTGGACGTGAAACACAACCATGGAGTGACGTGTTTATTTGCATGCGTTTCATATTCCTTTTTCCCTGAGTGGAGATGCATTGTTAGGCAGTGTCAGCCGCTAACATATGATGTCAGTTGGATACACTCAGCCCCGCCAATCCTCCTGACATCAGCAACTGATGGCGGACTGTTAGAGAGTCTGACAATGGAGCCAACAAAGGAAATATTTATTAAAGCTTTCTAGATCCTGCACCGGGGAAGGTTCCAGATTCTTTGTGTGTGTGCATTGTACGGAGGCAAACTCGGAATTCACGGTTTCAGCAAAACAAAATATACTAGGCCTAATGCAAATATGAATTTCATAGTTGTGTTATTGTTGCACTCTGCATAAATGTTTCTCTTCATGAATTCAAAAGGTTTATATTGAATAGTTGGCATCCTTTGTTCTTTTGGAAAGGTCAATGAACTTTCCTACTGGTCTGAGCTTCATCGGGCCTTATCAAACACATTTTGGGACTGCAGAGCTGCACCTTCGTGTGCAAAAAGGCAGAGGACTATCATGGGATACCTGTGGAAAGGAGAGGTCTCCACCAGAATGTGGAAACTTGCATTCAGCAGCCGATGCACAAGACAAGCAGTTTTTCCAGTTTGCACTTTAACACACGGAGCCTCGGAGACATTGAGCTCCATGTTCAAGAGAGAGACGCTCAAGCTCTCGGTGAAGGACAGGGCGAAGGGAACAGACAGAAGCTCCATTCGGCAAGTGTTTATTACTTACTGCATGATTTAACAACCATGTGGCTATTTCAGATACATAGCATGTCTGTTAGCTTAGCTACATCAGCTAGACATAAAGTAAACACGATGCTATTTCGCTGTTTATGTGAAGAGCCAGTGAGTAACTGATCTCTAACAGCTGTACTTTTGTATAAATAATTCTTGATCTCTTGACATTCATTTATGTGAAGCAGCAAATGGGAACTGGGGGAAGCGAATAGAGCATTTTCTTGTGGAAGATGATGCTCCTTTCAGGAATAATGAGGATCGGGTAGGGGCGAGACCGACACGATCCGGCAGGGAAATGCGGGAAAAATAATACAGCCACCATTTTGGCAGCAGCTGGAAAGAAAAACCGAATACAGGTCTGAGTAAAACAGGAACCAGAGAAAAAGGAAAAAGTCAACAGGGAGTGTCCTGTTACAGGTCTGGTGTCAGAAGGTAAGGCTGTGTTGCTACAGGTAAAACAAAACACAACTCGCTATATTTCTATATAATATATAAATGTAATAATAATTACACTGATATACAGTGATTTTGGTGCCAACGGTGTCTGAACGGTTTCATATTACGTTTATGGTGCTGATTAAGAATATGACTTCGGTTTTGCCAGATTGGCTCTAGTTTCTGAGATATTTAATAGTTAATTAATTAATTAACACAACATGAAAAGTATTAAGAATTGCAATATTTTAATTTTAGTTACAACTAGTAAGTAAACAGTCTAACATCATACAAAAAAAGAAATTAAAAATACCTAACAGTGACAGGAAAAAATATGTATGATTTGATTGATTAATCCAATATTAATTAGTTATGAATTGTTAGTAATGTTAATGCTGATTGAAAAAGACGTGGCTGATTGAAAAAGACGACTAATGTCTACGAAGCGCGATGTGACCTTTGTAAAAAAGTAATCAAACTGGCATCAATGGGCTCTAAAGCCACTGACTCACATATGAGTGAAGAGAAGCACAAGCGTTTTGTCGACAGTCGGACAAAAACTCTCCCCATTCAGTTGTTTGCCAGTCCTGCGAGAACACCCCCTTCAGACTGGCCTACACCCGCTTTGGCAGCGTCTCCAGATCCCCCAACAAGCAATGCCTTCAGTACATTCTCCTCAACTGAAACATTGAAAGCAGAAGTGCTATGGGCTTTGCAAACGGTTAGCCGACATCACTCTTATATGTCCAATGATGACATTCACACTGTGGTGAGCAATTTGCTGGGACACAGTTAGTAATTGTAGGAAGTTGTGGCCTACATACCCTTCACAGCTCATTCAAGACTGCTTTTGAAGTGTGGATGGTGGAGAAAATGCCCAAAACACTATATCTCCTTTTCCACTCTGGACCGGCCAGAAGAGAGGACTTCACAGCCGCAACATCATCCTCAGGATTCCCTCTACCTTTCTGTGGCCAATGGTGGCTCGAAAATCTGCCAGCTGTCGAACGAGCATTGGAAGTCTGGTCTTGTATTGTGAAATATGTGGACCTGGTGAAGTCAAAAAGGGTGACGTTTTCTTTTGACTGCATTTGTGAAGCCCGAATGGATCCCCTTCTTCTGGCCAAACTACATTTAATTCACAGCCCTTTCATGAGTATTTCAACCATTTCCGGCTAAATACCAGACAGGTGTTCCCATGATGCTATTCCTTTGGAAGGACTTGGCAGATTTGATCTGGGTAAATATTCACCACAGTAACAGGAGCAACAAATCAACATGCAAACACACACATGTGAACTTAACTCTAATTTCATTTTCAGACACTCTTTCAATGCTTCATCATTCATTTCATTACTTAAGACACTGTTAAAGAGTCAAAAGACAGACCAAAAGCTATTGCATTTGTTATCACACACAAGTCGCATTGGGGGAATGCATTATTTTCATGGATGTCCATTATCTCAAAGACTAGAACCAATTCAGCAAAAGTAATGGGATTTTTTAATTGAGCACCATCAAAATACCCTAAATCCATAAAAAAAACTCTGTCGTTATTATTATCATTATTATTATTATTAACATACACATTTATCATCACTGAGAAGGAGAGAGAGGTAAATCAAATCAGAATGGTTAATATCACATACCCGGACTGCCCCTGCTGGTAGCACAGATGAATACTTTGTGAATGATACTCAGAATAACATTATTTCTCAGAGATAGATTATTACCATTTAAACAAGCCGTGAAATATTTTCAGGGCAATTCGAAACATTGACTTGCAATACTTACAATATATTAATAAATTGATGCTAATTGAGAAAGTATATAAGCAGATGATCTGGAAGTACTACTGTCTATTTCGTACATATGTTGTTCACTTTTTTGCTCCTGTTTTGGACCACGTACAATGTTTTGGATATGAACCGTGTGATGATGGCTGTCAATGCCGAATGTAAATGATTATCCATCCATCCTCTTAGAATCAGGTAACATGATTTTGCTTTTGAAAAAAATAATCACTTAAATAGTCAATGTATAGGACAAATATATAAACAAAAAAAATGTAAGTATGTTGATCAGGTAGGACTTAGATATTTGTCAGGCAGTTTTTCAAATGCATTTTTGGATAGATTACAGAAAGGTTATGGGACCCAATGTTTGAAGTAGCACATTCAGAAAGCCTTGTATAACCTGTTTCTAATTATTTGCAAAGAATGTTGTCATGTCGAAGAATCACTGTATATTACTTTCTTCCTTAATCTCAAGGTTGATAAACTGATAGAATGTAAAATGATGTAATAACAGAAATGAATTCTGAAAGCTCATTTTACATAGCTAGATCTTTCCACGTCTACAATATGATAATGAAAAATGATCAGTACCGCCAGCTAAGTAGATATTGAGCAGAACGGGCTGAATTTTACAGAAGTTAATAAGTCAGCAGCGAAACCCCCTTCGCCTGCAACACCATTTCAATGCTTCTTTCGCTACAGTATCCTTCGGCTTCAGAATATCAATGGTAAATGCTTTACTGGACAAAATATATTTATTTTACTGCAGATGGACTGTGTGCCAAACAAACATCTCAGTGTTTTCTCCACTCAGTCCCGCTGCCACTATTATTAATGACTTAATGAGAATTACATGTGCTTAAATGTTTGTAAAATTGTGTTATTTTTTAATCAGCATGTAAACTATGTACAGTGTGGTTTACTCCATTCTGCACATTGCGCTTGTGGACCGTGATAAACAATCCGATGACACAAATTTCTCAGTTTGTCACAGCAAGTGTCGGGGGTAAAATGACGCGAATTTGTACGCACTGTCACAGTCAGAACTTTCAGCATATGCTAAGCTAGCAGCTTACAAGTCACGTTTTCTTTTTTTATTCTTCTTCTCATCCACCACGCAGGGATCAGTTATCATTAGCACCATGACGGCGACGCGCAAAGCGCGCGAGATCAGGCACGTTAATAAATGCGACGGGGCCGCGGCTGAAGTGTTTGCTGTGCAGCTGCGGCTGTTGCGGTCGTAAGTTTAAAGGGCGCCACCAAGCTGCGACTGCTGCAGTCTACCATGGAGTTACAGAGGTGGATGCCTCATATTGCACGGCACTGTGGAGACCGATCGCCGATGAGTCAGACATCAACGCAAGCTGAGATTACAAGAAGTGTGTAAACAAAGGCCGCTCTTCCTCGGTTCCCCGGGGTCTTCCTCAATGGTCCTGGGCTGTCTGGCTGTGAACACTAGCACAGCTCACGTGCCCTGCACCCTACTGCGCCGCTGTCATAACTGGGGCAGCTTTAGCTTCCGTATTTGAAAGCGAAGCCATTCAATGACGCAATTTTGCGTCGCTACGTACCATTAAATCAGCTTCCGCCAGTGTTAAATTAGGAAAGTGACAAGTAATTGCTTTCATACTAGTGCACCTGACAATTACGCGTTGTAGCTAAACGAAATGTGCTTCATGGGAAGAGATATGTTCTCAGCCTTGGAGTTTTATTGAATTACACCCTGTTTCATGGTAGCTGTAACCGCTGTAAAAAAACGTTTCACTTGGAAGCACCATGTTTCATTTCGCTCATTAATAGAGCTCCGCCACACATTTCCAGAGATTCCATCACGTTTGGCTCCTGCACTAGAAATGTTCTGGTAGCAGGCCCGCCATGTTCTTGGGTCCTGAGCTATTATCATGCAGGAAAGCCGCACTTCATCTTGGAAAGCTGGTCCTATCCTAGGATTCCTCTTCCCGCCAATTTACTCCCAATGGAGAATCTGAGCACGAAGTGCAGCAGTTTTGCCTTGGAGGCATCTCCTAGGTCAAGTTATTCATCGCCTCTAAATATAGTCCTTACGCTCTCAGTTAACTGCCTGCACAATCTGCCAGCTGACCGCCTTCCCAGTGAGCTGAAGGATTATGTAACTGAGAGCAGAGAGATAACACCATCCCAGCTGAACGTCCTTGTCCTCCTCAACGATATCGTGGGGAACCAGTGAGAGTGCATGTTGGCTTCTTTCTAAACCGCTGTTAAATGATTCACATTTTCACTCGTACACAATCACAAACAATTCCATCTGCCATTAAAACTGAAACTGAAATTTAAACCCTTGCCAGAAAAAGGGGGGGGGGGGCCGTGGCATGCCATTGTGACCGGCTGAAACGTAACAATTTTACATTTTATGAAAAGCTGTCAGACGGCCAGTGGGAATGGGTCGGAAGATGACACTGATCGTCCATTCAACATGTGACCAATTTCATTATTTAATCTATGCCAAAGTTTTGTCACGCGATACCAAAACAGTATGTAACATTTTCTGATGTCCCTTGGTGTTAAGATTTCAGAATGAAGACAGTTGTGTTACTTCAAGTTTGGATCACTAAATGGTGACTCAGTGGCTAACACTGTAGTCTCGTCAGGCTAAGGTTGGGGGTTCGAGCGAGGCCGCTGGATCTGTGCATTGGCCTAAAGAAGCTATTCCGTCTGAAAACAGTTTAGTGGAATCGGTGCCCAAACTGTACTGACATCATAACTAGGATGCCTGGAGCCCTTGGTTATAGCGTCCTGGCTCTTCTCGGCCTTGTACTGATTTTAGCTATGAAACACAGATGAATAAACACTTATTGATGTAACAGGTTTACATTACCTGTAACTTAATAAAAAAACAGCTAAGCAGAGGACTTAATTATATTTGCATAATGGAAAGCTCACACTGCACGGATATAATTCAAATGAACTTGTGGGTGAAGGGAATTTTGAAAAAGAAATGAAATAGGCTCGATAAGGCCTTGCGTCCAGGTAGCCACTAAAATAACAGAGGTAGACATTAGGAATCCCAGCCCCTTTACTGCTGCGCTATAAAGGCTGTTAACTATTATTTTTTTGCTCTTTTGTTCTCTGAGGTGCTGCACAGAAATTGCCATGTGATGTCAGAGCTCACCCCGTGCTGTTTGCATTGGTGTTTGCTTGGGGGGAGTCCCTGCATAAAAGTCAGTAGGTCTGCCAACATTATCTTTACAAACATGTCGTCTGAGCTTCCTGTACTATATACTGCCATTTTAAAGGTGCAGTAAGTGTTAAGCACTTACACGACCTTGTCCACAGATGTTTATAATGATATAATGATCTCTGTTCTCTCCTTAACACAATGTGGAGTTCCTGATAATTCCAAATAAATTTTTAGTTTTGGTGCTTAAAATACTCGCAACACCAAATGAGCCAACATAAAACTCAAATCTGGGTCTGACTAATCTTTAACAGCAGAGAAATCAAAGGATAGAAAGACCACAACATCAGATTAAAACAGTCTTTTTATTTTCTAAGTATTACTGTTCCAATTATCAGTAAAAAAAAAATATATATATATATATATATATTGGGTTTCTGTTATGTAAATGAGCTTTTTGCAGCCTATTTAAACAAACTATTAGCAACCAAATGTAGCATGTATATAATCGCTATGTCTTAGCTAGCTGACTTTCTGCTAAATCTATACTGTGTTATTAGACATACTTATTATTAGTGTGGACAGTTATTGCTGACAAATATTATATATAAAATTATACATATTTGTTGCCAAAACTATTCATTTGAATATTTAAAAAGCAATAATTACACACACACACACAACAGTGGTGTTGTTTGAACCACAGCAGGTCAGATGTGTGTTTATTAAATAGTGAACATTTTGCTGTTTTTGCATATAAAAGTATTATTTCTAGGGCATATTTCCCTTTTGTCTGCGAGTCCTTCATAATACATCACACAATATATGTAACATACAGCATCTGTTAAAAGTTTGTGTGTGTGTCTGTGTCTATATATATACATATATATATATATATACACACACACACACAGTTTCATACTTTTTCGGCCAGTTTTGATGTCTTTATAACTATTTACATTGTAGCAAGTACAAAAAATCTTTCTATGGGTGTGCATGTGTGTTTTGACTGATACTGTACATTTCAGACTGAGTGATAAATGATAAAAATGTATATGTATACTCACATCCAAATTGGCACCAATTTAAATGGTATTTTATTTTTAGGCTGCATATTAGAGAACAAGCTCAAATCATTATTATTATTACCCGTCTTGATTATACTGGCCCAGTTCACAAAAAGCCTGGATACGAAGCAAGGGGGGCCCTATGGCGCAAGGGCCATTTAGAGACACCGGTTCCACGGAACACCCGTGGGGGGGGCGTGCCAAGGCAGAAATCCCGAGGGAGCCCAGAACTACCACCCATGGCCATGTGCCACCTATTTGTTTATTCATTTAGCCATTTATTTATAGCCTGTTACTATA
This sequence comes from Stomatorhinus ivindoensis, assembly GCA_019775895.2. NCBI lineage: Eukaryota > Metazoa > Chordata > Actinopteri > Osteoglossiformes > Mormyridae > Stomatorhinus > Stomatorhinus ivindoensis. The sequence goes on from JABFEB020000124.1 coordinate 135,902, forward strand.
TCAACATAACACAGGACTGTGGTCAGATGCTGTCATGTTCTACACTACCGGGGTGTAAGGATGGCGAGTGTGTAGCGGTGATGGCGGAGAGAGCACTAACGAGTGTGTCAGGGTTTGTTAGAGGTGGGGCCTTCCCCTTCACCACCACCACCCCCCCCCCCCGGCTCTGTGGGCAACTCTTATTAGCCGGCTAATGGCATGCCACGGGGGCAGATTAAAAGGACGCAACAGAAACAGCCCCATCATCTTTTCATTTACGAGCTTCCATGTAATAAAACCCAGCCTCCCTGCGATCGGTAACAGCGAGAGCACGGCGTCAACGGTAAATGAAATTTACACCCAGCTCCATCTGTCACTCAAAGGCTACAGATGGTTTTATTGCAGGCCTAGAAAAACATAATGATAATCATAATGCCATGATGATGACAATGATAATATTAATAGAATAATTATACAATAATAGCACAAAAGTAGATTTTGCTGCGGCGCTAGTAATTCTAAAGTTCGTTTATTTCCATTCCCTTCCTTTGTGTTATTACAGAGAAAATGATGGTGCTCCATCTTCAAGGCTTCAGGAAAGAATATTTCAGCCATTAAGATTCATCATCTCTGTGGTATGAGTTTTTTTTTCCTAGAAAACAAATTATAAAATGCATTACATCGCTTAAACATTTCTGAGGTTTCCTGCCATCTGGAAAATTCCCTAGACATATTCTGTCATGAAGATTGATGAAAGGCTTCGTCAGATTTTAAATCAAAAGCGAACTGCATGTGCAGATTAGGACAGACATGTGGTTATGTTGATAGTGACTAAAAATATTTTGTATCCCTTTTTCCAACCGGTACATTATCCAGCAATAAAGGACTTCAAAGCCACTGTCCCCAGATCTAAAATGTTCTGTCTGAATTTTGTTCTATATGAACCAGTGCAGTTCCAATAAGCTTCGAGTTTTACCACATTAAATCGATTAAAAACAGATATACCTCAAACCTGTTTCAAATCTCTGGCTTGCTTCGCCACAACAGTGCTTGCCCTGGATAATGACATGTGAAAACACTTGTCAGATTCAGCTTACAATTTTTCATTCATCGCATCGGCAAATTAATCCAAAAAAAAAAAAAAAGGAAAAGTAAAAACCTGCAAATAGCCTGAAATTAGGTGTACTTGGAAAGAATTTTAAGAAAGCCACAAATGTTTGTAATTTGTTGCAGCTCCTGTGATTTCAGTCCTTTACAGCGCACCATACATTCTGTGCCTCGTGAAGCTGTGGGAGACACAATTTCTGGTCCCCCAAAGCCACCTCTACCACTTCTGTACAGGATTATTGGATAAGATGGCGCTTATTATTCCACTTGTGATACATAAATGCAGATGGAGTCCCAATGTCTGCATGTTTACCGGCTTCACGAGCAAAGGCGGGCCTCGGTGTTGGCAACCCCATTGTCCGCGCTGGAGGCTTCATTCAGGTCCTCCATCAAAATAAAACCCGGGAGGCCACTGAGAAGCTGGTCGTGGCTTGGCTGGGAACGAAATACCTGTACTTTGGGAGATAACCCCTTTCCTCTTTTCTGGGGAGTTTACCGCTTTCCTCAACTGCATTAGTCGCCTCCATTTGAGGCATGGGGGGGTCACACACAGAAAAGCCGGAGCTGAAATTTCAGACAGGAGAGAGTTAAGTCTCTTATCTCTGGCCTCCAGAAGAAATTCCTACTACAAGCCACAGTCCACTGATTTCCGGCTTTCTTGCCCAATGCCCTATTTTTACTCTCCACTCTAGAGTACCACTGACAGCTTTTTCCTTACCACTGACACATTTCCTGCCATTTTCACTTTGACATTTCTCTCCTCTCCAACGACATTTCAAACAGCTTGCTTCCTTGGGTTGCACTCCTTTTATTCTAAACGTTTCTCCTCCGCGTTTTGCGTGGCCCACTTTGCGCGGCCGTCACGCAAGGTTTCTGTTTGCCCGATTTGCATGACTCGACGCAGGTGCATCTGCAGCCAACATAGGTGCTTCCCGGATGAGCCAGCCACATCGCTGATGAGAATGAGATGCCTGGCACCCTATTCATCAACAGTGCTATGGATTCACTGCCGAACAAAAGCTAGACGGATGGCTGTCAGGCAGCGGGCGGCAGAGAGCTCGATTACCTAAAATCAAACTTAAATGCGCCATCATCATTCTTTTCATTGCCAGCTGTGGTCTTTGCCCTCTCAACCAGCTTGTTATACAAACCTTCTCTCCCTCTCTGTGCTGCAAAAAAACACGTAAGACTGCGGCTGCATTGAATTTCGACTGGCACTATGATCGTTTCACAAATTTCAAGGAGAATTGGGAATGACCTTCTTTCTCCACCCCAGAAACTCTGCTTTGACCCCAAGAGCTGAAGACGAAATGTCTACCATAAGACCATGCATCCACTTGGTGATCTACAGTCATCAAACATTCTCTATTATTCTGTTCTCCTAGTAGGGATGCGAGTTGGGGAAATGTTGCATGCTTTATGCAGATAGAAAGTGACTCATGGACTCTGCTGCTATCAGTGAAAATCTCAGAAGTGCGTACAAAACATCCTGGTTGCATCATGCAATTGATTTATAAGAGCTACTAATTTAACACTTTTGTGAAGCCCAACCACGCCATCTTCTCAGCATCTCCTCATTACAGCAGCAGCTGGTTAGAAAGCACCATATAAAGCTATAGATGAACATATTCAGACAAAGTCATGGATTTCTAGAATTTGACATGTTATACAAGGTTCAAATACATAGGTTGTGAATTGACCTACAGTAAGTGTCATATCTACATGAGTATCTAACATGTTTGCGGCAAAATGTCTAGTAAATGTGCCAAAGACATGCATATCTGTCATTATAACTAAAAATATCCATCTATCATACTGCATACCCAGTGCAGGGTCACAGCGACCGTAGAGTCTGTTCCGGGAAACACGGGGAAAAGGGTACAGAACTCCCTGGATGGGCAACCTGTCCATCACAGGGCAGACAAACTGATTTACCAAGCCGCATGTTTTTGGACCGTGGTAGGAAACCTACATAGAAACTCATGGAGAAGAAACTCCAAAGACAGTCAGTGCCTTCAAACTGGCAAGTGTGAGGCCGGGGTGACTTATGGAGCCACCCGTGACCAAAACTAGATTTGGCAAATAGGCACAAAGTGGGACATATTTTACAGATTCATATCCACAGCAGTTGGTACAGAATTAAATCTGGTTTAGCTCTGTCAGGAAATAACCACACTTGTTCCACGTGCATCAGAGAGAAAGCCTCTGGTTCAGAAAGAGCGTTTCTGTGCTTGACGCTGATTCATTAAGGAGCTCATCTGAACTAAGAGGTGTGGCTTAACACAATGTAAACAAAGGCGTTGTTGTCTTGACTGTGAAAATCCATCTGTGCACATCACCCTGCACATCTACAGAAAACATACATATTTCATCAGCAGCTATGAGACAACAGCAGAATGCAGTGGAAAAAATAACCAGGTTTTGTCTGACCCTGATATTTTTTTTATTCAAAAATTAGGTGTGCAGGCAACCAGGAGAGGCTTCAGGGCACCTGAGGTAGTATCTCAAGTGAATCGTCTGGGCCCTATTTAAAATAGGGCTTACTGATAAGGCATCATCCAACATCACAGCAGCGTAATTGGTCAAATGCGAGGATGTCATGTCAGTTACGAAGTGGCTGGGAGGCAAAGAAGAAAGTGAGAATAGACAGACAACTGCTTGTCCCTGCTAAGGAAATAAACATTGCGTATGTATGCTGGATGTCAGAATTTCTGCTTCTTTTTTCATGCCTGGGTCCTTCGACGCCCAATTAAAGGAAAGGGAGCCGCACTGTGTGATATGCAAAACGTTTCCTCTAAAAAAACTGTAAAAAAAAAAAAGGTGCGAATGACTCATGAGCCACAGCAAAACAATCAGTAGAATATGCAGAGAAGTAATTTCACCCTCAATTTTTCAAATGCGACAATTATGTCTTTTCTGTTCTTAGTTTTGTTTTTGTTTGTTTAAACGAACCCCTAACGAACCCCTAGCGTTCCTCACCATGCATATCTGATGCACAGGCCATCTATGTGGAATTTATATGGGGGGAGACGAAATGGAGAAGAAATCAGACGTCAAACTCAAAGATCCACTGAAAACCAAATAATTCACTTTATATTTGCATGCGTTACTTTTCATTCAGATTTCTGTAAGGACGTTTCAAGCCACCCATCACACCTAAACAAAAATGTTTTATTATAAATTCATAGACCAAACAAGCCGCAAAAATGGTCATGCATCAGCTAAGCATCCCACTTCCATGTCACCTTCATTTCTGTTTCCTGTCTGGGGTGTCATAGGTGCCTGTGATGTCATTACCGGCAACCAGGCAACTGCAGCAGATATAATGATTTCACAACTGCAACACAACCATATGCCTTCAGCAGGCAAAAAGGCCAAGTATGGTATCCTGATTTTTGTCTTAAGCAGCTCTGTGCACAGAAGCAAACGGAAAATGTTTGCGCATTACCAAAACCATTTATCTACTGAATTACAGTTATATACACTATCTGACTCACATACAAGGTGACTCAGCTTACAGTTTCACACGTTTAGCTTTCTGTATGACTGTTTATTAGCTGACTTGAACCTAAATAAAGAAATAACATGATTGCACTAGCAGGGAATCATGGTGAAAAATCTAACCCTGTCATGCGTTCTTGCATTATTTTGGTCAATATGCCCTGAATTTATTTTTCCTAAAAGGGCCTTATTTATTCACAATGTGTTGTCTTTTGACACTAAAGAGTACTACATTCTGAAGACTCCAAACTAAAAGTTTACATATTAATGAGGTAATACGGTAAAGGGTAGGCAGTGACAGACTAAACAGGAATTACTGCAGCCAGACTAACAACAGCAATCAGTTAACATGTTTACTGCAGTAAGAATCTAGATCAAATGCAACTTAATGCATTTTCAAGTCAGTAGCAGGCAGATTCATACAAGTCCCTGTGGGCATTTTTCCATCACATAGGCAAGATTTTCTCTCCTTGTAGATTCCTGGGAACTGGAGAAAGGTACGCTTGAAAACATGAAGGTAATTTTTTTAAGGGATTAACATTATGTTGGCTTAACAAGTGTAACTCATCATGTGACGGGCCAAACTGCAGTGCACGTGGCTGGGCGCCAAACATGCTGAAATGCAGCGATGGGTGATACAAGGCATCACTGCCCACAACGTGGCACAGGGGGTACTGATGTGACCTCAGTCATGTGCCTTTAAGCCTTGAAAAGCATTTACAGACCATCTTCTTCATGTCCGTCACGGATCCGGGCGTATCGCCTTCTGGACACCGGGCTCCAGGTAAAACGCAGGTGAAAGCCAGTCACATGGACGTCAATCAGGTATACGGAAGTAATCAACACAAAAGCCACACAGGAACCTGTAATAAATCTGTAATAAATGTCATACAAAAATGTGGAACCACTGCTTGGAGTGCTAGCAAGATTCTTGTATACCTCACACGCTACTTACAAGGTCTGAATTAAACCAAAAGGAGGTGCAGAACCTGAACTGCCAGTAGCTATGAAGTCTAACTTGCACTCGATCCAGAATCAAATGTCTTTCTCCATCAAACGTTGCCTTTGTGATTAGGGTTGTCCTAATTAAGTAATCTTGTGTTGTCCACAACTTTCAGTGCTTATGATCCACCAAACCGTTACCACGTGCAAACTTTCACCACAAAACACGACAGCGGTACTGAAAAATGACTCTACTAAGAATCTAATATACTATTCTGGCTCACATATGTGGATTCTATTATAAAACACACAGGTGACAACTGATTTATGAAATTAGACAGTTCATTTTCACATGACAAATTTCCAGGTTTCAAGAAAATATGAAAACGCTTGAAAAACATCTATATAAGTATATCATATTCAGAAGCACATAAAAAAAAATAAAGGGTTCATTATGCAAATGTGGGTTGGTGAATTATTACCTCACAGAAGAATGGCTCAATGTTCCTTTGCAGTTTTACAATAGAAACATTTGAACTCTGCACTTTATACACTTTGCAAGCTTAAATCGATAATTCCACATTTAAAAATTAATCATTACATGTTTATGTTTTGCCTTTTCTGGACTAATTTTGAACATGATACGAATGTTTCAAGAAGCAACAGGAATGCAGTGTCTTTATTACATTTCAGTTATTTGACAGCTTGTTGCAAGAGAGCACTGTGTCTTTTTAAAAGAATCATTAAATTGTCACAGGTAATTGTTGCCAGTAAATTAAAATCTCCATGCCACATGGCTGCTTAGTGTGTTTGTACATCTGCTGGGGGAATAATTATCATCAACTGCTGTTTTCATTTGTAGGAAACCACTGTTTAGGTATAACAACATTATTGGGCTGCGATATTTTAATAACCAACAGCTAGCATTAATGTCCTTATGTCAGAAACCCACTTGGCAGAGGATCTTCTCTGACGATTTCCATATCAAGCAAATACAGTGACAACCATCTCTGGTTATCTCTTTATACGATGTCATAAAGCAAAACTGTTAACCTTGAGGAGGGTACAGCCAGGCTTTGTGACTGTGAGTGACATGCATGCTGAATATATACACTTACACACACACACATATACATATATATGTGTGTGTGTGGATTATGTTTATATTATATCATGCGGACCAAATGTTCCCCACGATATAAAAAAACCTGATATTTTGACATTGTGGGGACAAAGATCTGTGGATGCAATCAAAAAAGTTAAAATGCCAAAAGTCTCGTATTTTGTTTGGTTACTTATGGTTAAGGTTAGGGCTGGGTAGGGGTTAATGTTGTCATGTTGGGATTAGTCCCCACAAAGGTATAATTACAATCCTTTGTGTGTCTGTGTGTATCTATATACATATAGGCATACACACAGGGGTTGGACATAATAACAGAAACACTTAACAATAAATATAATTTACAACAGATTACGGGGGGTGAAGACAGTGGACATCTACTTTGAGGCCTAGAACTGTTCAGTCAGATCTGACTGTCAAAGCCATGGAAGCTGTTCAGCATCATCCTGCTGCTCGTGAAGCCAGACTTAGCAGTATGTGTGGGACCATTATCAGACAGGAATATAGGGACAGAATGAGGGGACGGTGTCTGCAGCCCATGGGGCAGGTGGGGGCTCCTCTAAATATTGCACGTCTTGCACCACGAGATGATTGACCATTACCATGACGGATTCCCCACACTGTGACGGGCAAATTCATAAAATGACGGTTCCTCTTACTTTTTCCAAACGTATGAGCAATTTTCCCATTAAATTTCTGTTGGTGAGCTTGGACTGCTGTCCATTCGTACTCCCTGACAATGTAGTTTATTTGTGTTTGATATTTAGACCGTTCCCCTTAACATTAACAAATTTAGCAGTTCTTCTGACAGGAAATAACGGCTCTGGAGGTTCAACCTTTTAGAAATTATGCTAGTTGCCTTGTGTTACTTTGAAAACTCACATATCATTCTATTGACTGTCAAACCTCTTCTATAGGTGACACATCCTGCTAATTCAGCTTACGGTTACTCACCTTTGCAGCTATATTTGTAATTGTGATTGGTACATTAAAGCTGAAGTCCTTTTCACATGGTGATGCCAGTACTTTGTCGACACGCATGCATACACGTGCCACACATGTGAATATGTGCTAAGAACACAAACCTGTAATCTGAAGATGGACTGTAACCTAGAAGCACCTCTTAATGTTGAATACTTGTGCCTGAACTGTGTTGAAACGTGCAAACGCCATAATTGCAATAATAATGCACTTTACTAAGTACTGTCAAAAAAATATCCGTACCACTATTTTTTGCTTGTAAACAGAGCTTCACGTTGTGTGCACACTGCCTCATTATAAAATAAAATAAAATAAATCAACTAAATCAAGATGATCAGTGTGTGTGAAGAGTTAGTGAGCTTGATAATACAGAGAAAGAGGCAGAATCTATAATCCAGAATATTCTCTACTTTGTTATTTAATGATAGAAATTTCTGAAGTGTCGGAACGGAGCAGTCAGACATATCTGGGAGCCACATCAGGAAGACTTACAAAATCTTATACATTATAAAAATCTTATACGTTATAAAATTCATGACAAAGGAAAAAAAAATGAAAACACACACACACACACACACACTTCTGACATATTTCTAATTAAACCTCCATACAACCTTTTATTGCATTTCAGCATCTAACACAATGTTTAATCACCTTAAGTGTTACTTTCAACATGCCTGTGTACAATCATTCAAAGTTACATTAATTTCCCCTGGAAATCAAGGACACCTTGAATTCACTGTAAGTGGCAACAAACAGAGCAGCTGAAATGTTTACACGCGAAGATAAACAGCGACAGAAGTGTTTCTGACTTTATCTCTGGTAGATATTGCTGATAGGCGTTTTCGCATTTTGTCTCAGAGGAGACCAGAAAAACTAGCTATTATGTGTTTTGCTAAACATGCCTTTTGCGATTTTTATCACTGGGCTTAAAAAAAAAAAAAACCTTGTCCTATTTTCTATTGCACCACATCTTATGACTGCACTAAGGGCCAGAAATGGCCCTTTTACCAAAGCCCCACCCCTTCCTTCCTCTCCTCTTATGGGTTTAAGGTTCTTTAGGTTCTAAAATGCATTTGCCCATATCACATGAATTAGGTAATACAATAGGGTCATAAAGCCTTAATAAACAGCATATTATGCCTTCATAAGCACTACATTAACCACAAGAGACGCACCATGTTCAAACTGCGTCTCCCAGTGAAAGTCATGGTGCAAACCAGACATACAGCTACCTAATGACCTCGCGGTACAAGCTGACAGAGTAAACCAGGTTATTAATTTGCAGCAAGCTGTACACATTGCATTAAATTCTATGCAATTAATGCAATGCTTTATTTATGCTATTAATGTTGTATTGAAGTGAAACATGTCATTCACACGTTTGCAATTCTCAGAAAGAATGACAGGTTCATGTTTCTGTTAGCTACTTCCACAAGCAGATGGCCAGATGGCAATAAAGCAGCACAGTTAAACTTCGGAAGAAAGAAAAAAAAAACCATTTAAATAAATAAATCCTTTGCAAACACACATATCGCTCACTGTACCTCTGTCGCACATTTCCTCTTCTTTGCTCAACCGTTCATTTTCAATTATAAACTTTCCAAGAAATAAAAGATAAACAATGAATAAAAAATAATGCCCATTTTTTATTACTCCTGAGGACTCCCTCTCTGAAAAACTATAATTTGCGTCCCTGTAAAGTCAACAAAATACTAAAAGCTGAAGAAACACTGTAACCTGGTGGAGGCGGTATGACAAAAATTAAACATAAATAAATCTCAAACACATGATATTACATACGTTTTCTTATAATATCTGTTTTCACTTTTACCCTACAGAATACTCTGGCCTCCTCTAAAATTCCTTGACAGACACGTAAACCGCAAGTAAAACAAAGCATGACTGTTACAGTTGTTTCAGAATGTTCATCGAGACTGACTGGACAAGGCCTGTTATTCCAGCATTATGTCACTTCTTCCGATACTGCCTGGCCCATCAAGATCACGCATGCCTCATTTACAATTTATAACTCGACCAACTATCAATAATAGGAAAAAGGATTATGGCAAATCCATGGTTCAGGAACTACATACCATTGAGGTCAATGGGGAGAAATCAAAGGGGGATGACCTAACCCATGTTTCCTTACCGCAACTAGCCAGCAAACAAATGCTTAACACTGCCCTTTATAAACTGTCCATGTTCCTCTGCTTATATATATATAAGCATATGCAGTCTGAAGACTGGCTTCTCAACATGCAAGTTTTGGTATGGTAGTCGAGTTAGGAATATTAATCGGAGCCCTCAAAATACAAGTGTACTCTGTTTACTTTTAATCCAAGCCCATCTTTGAATCAAATGTCCAAACTAATGCATCACTCTTCCTCTGGCCTCTGCAGGTCTTTAATTGTATCTTGCATGTCCAAGATTCTACAGCAAGTTGACCGCAATCTTTTTAAAGCTGTGCATCTCACAGATCATTAACTACACAGAGGGCTGAAAACCATAAAGGCAGAGCACCGTGGCCTCTCTACATAAAATGAATACTCATACTAATGCCATCTTTATTCCAGGAGAAAATTAAAAGTTACAGATAACCCTCAGTCTCAGTGGCTGCTAAATTCCATGGTTTTCCCTGATTAATTTGTTGGATTAGTAGACTGAAAATACAATGTGTCACTGTCTCAGTGTACAATATTTGTAAATGATTGCACAAACTATAATATATACTTAAAGCAGTGAAAAATGGAGCCAGTCTAGCAAACAATCTGCACATTATTCCCATCCAAGAATTTCAGCCTTACTTTTTGCTAATTCTCAACAAGCCCACATCAATTCTAGAGTACTTTTCCACAAACTTGAAAAATACTAAATGTCATCTGACAGGAAAAAAGAGCGCCTTTGACTACCTGATTAAACTGATTAAGTATTGAATGTGGTGGGACACTGACAACAACAGAGAAATAACTGCAACAACAAAAACAGGCAAATGATACAACAATCAATACAGCACCGCCACAAAAGCAAAAATGCACAAAAGGTTTTTTAAAATGCACTCCAAGTGCAGACTCGTGCGTTTTGATTGGTTTTGATGCCTTTAGATGATTATTTCATTAGTTTTCACACAATGATGTATACCAGGAAAAGAATAATCCTAACACAATACTTTTTCTGTGAAAGTACTTCAAGTTAATTAAAATAATGATCATTTTTTTCATGATAACTACTATTTTTTTATGTAAGTTTTTGACCCAAGCTGGATGACTTTGTTGTGCCAAACAGGTACACACTGTCCCAATAGATTAAAGAAAGGATCCTTTGGAGGCCAGAAACTCATTTCATGCCTGCTGTTATCCTGATAACCCTTGTGTTTTGCGAGGGGGGGAAAAAAATGTCATTCTCTGTCTGGACAGGTATACGACAGTCGCTCTAATTACTTGCATAGCACTGGGTAACCCGAGACAGCAGTGACTTTATCTTAGTTAATAAAACATCATGATTTCTACCAGATGGCATGCTTGTGTTTCACTAAATACTACATGACCTGTTTCACCTCAAACAGTTGCCATGTTTACAGGTGATTTTTTTTTTGGTCTTCCCCCCCCCCCCCCTCCCTTTTTTCCAAGGACAGTGAGTTCATTAGTTTTCTTATAGAGGCAAGTAGCTATGGAGATGGATCTGCAATGCGCTCGGTGGAATGGCACAGGGAAGAACAGCAGCGTTCTCCTGCGCTGGAAGAAGATCCGAAGCATGCATGTGAGGAAACACTGAGGCGCGAAGCTACAAACATAGCTTTATATCAGCGATGTAGTCGTCAAACACCGCAGAGCGGTGCAAATATTCTCCCTAAGCTATTTTTGACGAGAAACAACAAACAGCATGAACACCCACCTACCCGCCCAGGCCTCCGCCTCTAAAAAACAGATGATTTACTGCTCCGTAAATGCATGACGTCGACAGGCAGGATCTGCGGTGGTCTGTCTGCTCAAGAGCACTGGGCCTCTGAGGTAATTTAAGAAGTGTGCTTAACAGTCAAGAAGAGACAGAAAAAAAATTATACATTTAAGACAATTTTGAGATAATGCAGTTGTTTTTAAAGACTCAGACTTAGGAAGACCTAGTGACCTTTGCATCAGTAATGCCAGACATATTCTGCTTTTATGCCACATATCTTGAAGATTTGTTTGAAGATAGCAGGTGAAAACACCCACCCACCCCCATCCTTGTCGTCCCACTCGTCAGTCTTAGTTACTGGACCTAACTGAAATCCTTTCACGTTGGGATCACGTCAGACTGTACAGGCCTGTCAGATATAAGTGCTGCCTGAGGCAGTACACATGTTCTGAAGTTTTTTCCCCCCTAACATTAAGTGCTGCAAGTATAAGAGACTTTTTAATTAATCATCTTTTTTCCACTATGGAAGCGTCGCATGAGAAGGATAAGTCTGGACTCAAGAAGGAGAAGGGATTTTGTACATTTTATATATATATATACACATACATACACACACACCCACACACATACACGTAGAAATGTACCAAATACATTAGTCATACTATATGAACAGAGCAGTGACACTGCAGTACTGCTG